>JACXGM010007429.1:13197-30793 GCA_016801145.1 Umbra pygmaea
ATGTAGCCTGTACCATAGTAATGTAGCCTGTACCATAGTAATGTAGCCTGTACCGTAGCCTGTACCGTAGCCTGTACCGTAGCCTGTACCGTAGCCTGTACCGTAGCCTGTACCGTAGCCTGTACCGTAGCCTGTACCGTAGCCTGTACCGTAGCCTGTACCGTAGCCTGTACCGTAGCCTGTACCGTAGCCTGTACCGTAGCCTGTACCGTAGCCTGTACCGTAGCCTGTACCGTAGCCTGTACTGTTTGCACAAGACAGACTGTTTGAGACTGCCGCAGAAACCTCATCTTGTTTTAGCGGATAGTCATTAAAAGTTGAGCCCCTGGAGAAGCCTTCTGACAATGTTGAAATGTGCCGGTACAGTTTGACAAAATGGTTTGCCCACAGGACTGCTGCTGACTGATTTTTGTTTGGTTCTCTCTGTAATCACTAGATGATGTTCTGCATGAAAGGCACATGAGGACGG
This sequence comes from Umbra pygmaea, assembly GCA_016801145.1. Taxonomy (NCBI): domain Eukaryota; kingdom Metazoa; phylum Chordata; class Actinopteri; order Esociformes; family Umbridae; genus Umbra; species Umbra pygmaea. Next base: position 13,667 of record JACXGM010007429.1, read on the forward strand.
CTATTCCTGAGATAACAAACCTAATGCACATGGCATCATACCAGGCTCAAATTTCAGTCCAAATCAAACAGGAAATAAACACCTGTCTCGCTTTTTAAATACCAAGTCTCGAACATGTGAATCATTGTCAGTAGGAGAAATCCTTTTTGTAACAAACTGGCCACAATTTATATGCCATGTAGTTGATACAACTAACATACAACTGAACATCTTGTACATAAAATATGAAACCATTTTGTTACATACATACTGAATAAATTGGCTGTATTCAACAGAGCACTACATTTAACATAGTATAGTTGAAATAGGAACAAGCCTCTTTGTATGAATCTTCATCAGTATTACATAACTGATGTGGTGTGACTGTGCTGAGGGGTTCAGGGAACGGTGGTGGGGGGCTCTGACCTCTTGGTGTTGTGGATGGTGGTGCCACCCAGTACGATGCGGACCCCAGGTGTTGTTCGGTTCAGGTTGTAGACGGCCAGCGCCTCCTCATAGGTTGCTCCTCCAATGATGAACACTATGATATCCTGTGGTCTGAGGATGTAACACATGGTCATCAGTTTAGTAAGTTGGTTTCAATGATAATGTTGTGTGCTGGTATACAAAGTATATCGGTTTATTTAAGCGAAACGGCACAAGGGGTTCAGTAAATGCACAATGTGTGTGGATACAGCACTTTGCTGTGGTATATTGCAATATGCCACAAACCCATAAGATGCCTTTCTGCATAAAGTTTATGGAATGTCATACACGTTGGTGTACTGACTCTTATAAATCTTGTGGTTTGAATTTTGAATGCTTGTTGGATGAGAGCCATGTAAGCAATATGGCACAAGTTGTTTTTTTTTACATCTCTTAGCCTTGCTACCTTGGCCATATACAGTAGCACACGCTATTATGCCTAACAGTTTAAATATACCACAGCTTTCAACCAAATAGCATTCAGGAATCGAACCACCAGGTTTACATTTTTCTACGTGAGACTGATATTTAGGTATACAATATGGTAGGATGCAGGTCTAGGAGAGAGAAAGAGCGAGAGGGAAATAATTAAATGAAAAACAAAGCAAAAACAGATAGGGAGAGAGGAGACAGGGAGAGACAGAGAGACAACCCAACCTGTCCCTGAGGGAACTGGCTCCGAGGTAGGGGAACTGACTGTCCTTCAGACGCCCCTTAATCAGCTGATCTAGGGTCTCCTGCAGTAGGGGTGCATGCTGGGTGTACACGTTCTCAACCCCCTGGAGACACAAATGTGTTTCATTACAAACTCATTGGGGATGGTCTGCTCCACCTAGCGCTGGGCTAAACTTTGAGGAGGACGGCATACCTTCAGCCCCTTGAAGAACTGTTTGGTTATAGCGACTGCATCTTGGGGGTTGATGAGGTCACTTCCTCTCACTCTTTTGCCTCCATACTCCACCATGGAATTTACCATCTGAGGTAAGGATGTTGGTGACACAGGATAAAAAGAGACAGGTTTATTCTTCAAAAACTGTCTAGACAGATAACACACACACACAAAATATATCCTCATACTGTATTAACTTCAACAAATACTATACTTATTTGTCCCCATAGACAAATTGTTACAGGTAAATATATATTGAAAGAATAGATTGGAAATGTAGCGAACTGCCCTCTCTTTGAAAATTAGGAGCAAGTATCTGGGTTTAATCTCCTTCCAAAACTTGAACGAAGCCCCGAACGAATGTTGCTTGTTAGCACAAATATACTGCTTTTTTGTTGCAGCCGTGTATTGCCTCGTCTCCATTACCATGTAGAACTTTGAAATTCACCGTTCCGCCTGGTTATAGATGTGTCTTTATTACCTTTCTGAATTCTGGAACTCAAACTTTTCGCAATTTTTTTGCAGGCTGGCAGCCTCGTTTGGAAGCTCGTGCCGGCAGCACCGTTGGGCGGTCTTATCCCTGGTTCCAGTTCGGTAAAATCGCTGATTGGTCTAGGTAAAAACGTAGACTTGATGTCACACTAGTGTTTTGGTGTGTGGTGTCAACTGGCACCATATTTAAAGTACAAACGCTGTAGCTAGTTATTACGGAAATTAATAATTAGCGGAACGTCTTTGCATGAGTTGCCTGTGCAGCCGGCATTGCAGGATCAGTCTTTCTCTGCGATTCCTATTTAATACTTTTTGCCTGGACTTCATGAGACGTTTAAAAAGTAAACACAAACCAAAAAAAGAAAATGTAAGCTACTCGAAATCAACTACGTCTTGCATTTTGTAAATGCACCCTTCTGGCTCTACGTGATTGTTTTACTACAGTGCTTCGCGGTCGGCAGTCACAGGTTACTCTGGATGCGCGTCATCTTCTGACACTGTCTTAAATCGTAAAAAACGTCATAGGAATGTTTTTCCCGCAAAAGACATCAGAGCCCACTTTCCACTGAAGGCAGTGGAGACATACCAACCCCCCACGCCTGGTTTGAAGCCTACCTAGAACCACCTAGTATAGCCTAGGTGGCCTCACAATGGAGACGAGGCTTATGTTACCATCAGTCTATCTGAGAGAAATTTGATTAAGTATGTTTGCTTACCTTGCGATGCCTTTCTGACACACCCTTTTTATTGAGTTCCTCCATGAGGCTCGGCAAAATGCTGTTGCTGTGCTTCTCATATCGCAGTGCATACAGCATCACCAGTCGCACCGCATCAAGCTCGTTCACCCGCGGGTTCTGTAACAGCCGACGCACGCTCTGGGGAAAAACAGGCAGCCAATTATACAGACCGACTTGCGTTCTAGATTTGCTGAAGCTACACTATGGTTATGTGCAGTGTCTTGGAGTACTCTTGAACATGCACTACGTAACTTTGTTGAAAATTACAAAAAATGTAGAACTAAATGTTAGGAACTAGCATCCAGGGGTTTTAGAACTAAATGTTAGGAACTAGCATCCAGGGGTTGAAAACATCTATATATATAGACAATGACAGCATAGCAAAACCATCAAACAAATGCATATTATGGACAAAATAATTGTGTAGTTTCAGAAATTGGTTATATTGTCCATGTCTTGTTCCTGTATTGTTCCTTTGCAACAAAAATGTATATTGTAAAAGCTGTTGTTAGTAAGTTACATGGTTTTGCCTTATTTGTTGACCTGTTAAATGCCTTTGATATGGTGGAGCATTCATTGCTGCTTAAAAATCTGAACTGAGTTAGCTGAGTTAGCTGTAGACACTTCTGCGTGATTTCAGATTTATCTTAGTGACAGATCACAGCATATTGTTGCTGATGGGATCAAATCTAAATTTGTTAATGTTTATAAAGGAGTCCCACAGGGTTCCATTGTGGGTCCTTTGTTATTTACTTTGTACATAAATTATGTCTGTAAAAATGTACTAAAATGTAAATTACATTTCTGTGCTGATGAGGGTACTTTATGCAGTAAGCCCATCGCTTGTTCAAGCATTTACACTCCTGCAAACTGATTTTGATTTACTGCAGAATGCACTGGTAGATCTAAAGCTTTTGTTAAATGATACTAATATATGGTGTTTTCTAGAAGCAAAAATCTACAATTCGAAAATCTTAACATTACTACACTAGATTACTACACTAGATGGATGTCCCTGCCTATAAATATTTTGGAATTTCATTGGATGATAATTTCTCTTTTAATACACATATTACTGAGATGTTGAAGAAGCTGAACGTGAGACTTGAATAAACCATGTCTATCTTCACAGCATAGAAAGGAAATTGTACAACCCATTTTTGTCAGTGCTTGATTAAGGTGATGTAATTATTTCTGCATGGTTCAGCATTAGCATTGAAACATTTGGATGCAGTGTATCACGCAGAATTGGCTTCATTACTGGAGCTAATTATCTTACACATTATTGCCTGCTCTTCACTGCATTTGGTTCGGACTCTTTCAATATTCAGGCATGCAAACAGGCCAGGGGTAAAAAAAGGTGAACAGGATATGGCGAACCCCCGACTCTTCCCCCGGAAGAAAATTAAATTAATTTAAATGCATCAATCTGGTGCACTTTGAGAGCAAAATTCAGAGGCTAGATCAATGTAGAATCTGTGCTCTTGTAAACAATGTCATGTTCATATAACCATAGACATTTTTTGTATAGGATACATCATAAAAAACTATTTAATAGACCGGATTACCTGTGTTGAACTACTTTATTTTCTATAAGTCAAAAGCATCACTTACTATAAACCTAACACACATCCAATAGACATCAGTTGTTGACACACTAATGAGACCATAACCTCTCCCCACTCTGCCTCTGATTAGCTGTGAGGTTTAGACATATGGAATGACGATTGGTTCCAGAGCCAGTTGTAAATTTGCGAAACATGGGTAAAATGCTGTGTTGGCCACGACCACGCCCCCACTCCAATATTTTCTCATCGGATCTGCACGAATCACGTAGGTGACCCATTTCGGTGTCAAAAAGGTACGTTTCACCTAAAGATGAGGGGTATGCATGCCTGAATATTAGAAGGTCCAGACATTGGTTGATGTTTGTTTATAAAGATTTACTACAGAAATGACCTAGCTACTTAAATGAAAAAATGTATTGGTCAAATCAAGGTCACCTGGATCAAATTAACTGAAATGCTGAGAAGGTGAACATGTAAATTGTACCAGTGTTACCTGTGAAGCGCTGGAGTGGTCGTTCTGGCAGGCCAGCTCCTGTTCTACCTCTGACAACTCCATCAGGTACCTGTCGCTCACCAGCCGAGATAGCTCGCCCACCACAGTCACGTGCTTGGACACCGTGCCCGACATCTTTTTAAACTGGGGGTAGTTGTCCACAAATGCCTGCAGAGAAAAACAAAGGAGAATGAAGGAAAAGAAGCAAAGAAAACAAAAAACGTTTCATTTGCATGTAGTGTCATTATTATTACTATTATAATATTACTATTATAAATTAAGACATAGTGGTTATAAATTAATGACCTGGGAAACTGAGTTTCTGTGGACGTTCTGAGGCCTACTCACCTTCATATCAGAGATGGACTCCAGCTTCTGCTGCTCCTTGGGCTTCTTCTTCTGAAAGTCTTCCATCAGGTTCTTGATGTTTGTGCCGATCTCTCCAAAGTTAAGGTACAGATTCTGAATAACACAGAAAAATCAGTTTTATTCTGGCCTCTTGTGTTTTAGGAAACCGGTACTCAGTGGTGAGCCAACATCTGGCTATATCTAAATTCTTTAACGTTCCCTCATTGACAGAATGCCACACATTCCTCCCAATTCTTCCCTTCACAATTCTGTTACAGAGGGTTGCTGGCCCGCTATTGCAACCTCTAGGCGTTCTGCCAGCTCAACCAAATGTGACTGTTTCAAAGCCAAAGGGCGGATTTGTGTAGAAATGGAAGCAGGCCAAGGCCAGTGGTCCAAAATGAGTAACTATTTCAGGGGATATCAGGCCTGGACTCTGGGACTCACATTGGCATAGAACTCGTCGTTCTCGGCCGACAGGACCACCTCTTTCAGGTCTTTGCTGATCCCTGGGACTCGGGACAGGTCGATGCGGTTGTTGTTGAGGCCAAGCAGCTCGTGCACCATAGCTTGGTATGTCCACTAGGGGGAGCAAGGGAATAAATAATGAAACAGTGACACAATCTAGTTGAAATCAATTTGATCTCTAAAACAATTGTCAGATGAAGAGTTAATTGGCTTTTCAACCGATTTAAGTAATTTGCCTGGTCAATATGAACTAAAGACTAGTTTATTATTTGACACAGGTCATGTGTGCATGGGCTAGTTTACTGGTGCAGTACATTTTGTAGTATGACTATAATGAATATATCAATACAATATCTAATGTAGCATAGATTTCCAGCTAATAAATTGCTTGGTCTGATCGTATTCTAAAATTAAACATGTATACCCAACATAGATATTGAAGGATCATTTCTCCAGGTAATATATCTTATGGCTATTATTTGCCAAATTTTATGTTTAACACTTTGCTCCACTTAGATTTATCACATTAAGTCTGTTGCATGCGTGAACATGAGCCACACTCTGAGTGGAGACCTGGTTGAGGAGGGGGGTGATGGCGTCATCGCTGCGGTCCAGGAGGAGGAGCAGTGGGGGTACCTCCGTCTTCCTGAAGTCAAACAGCTCATACTCCTTGGTGATGATTTGCTGGAGGGAGAGATGGGTAGTGAGATCTGTGTGTGTGTGTGTGTGTGTGTGTGTGTGTGTGTGTGTGTGTGTGTGTGTGTGTGTGTGTGTGTGTGTGTGTGTGTGTGTGTGTGTGTGTGTGTGTGTGTGTGTGTGTGTGTGAGAGAGAGTGTGATGTACCTCACCTTCACGCTCTCCCCCAGTCTCTTGGTCATGTCAGAAGACAGCTGGTAGCGGATCATGGGGCATTTCTTTAGGGCCAGCAGCACCGAGGTCAGACCCTGGGTTGTACGTTGCAAGAGACTGGGCTCCCAGCTACGACCCTTTACAAGCACCCAGGAAACACACACACACACATTCAAATGATGATATAAAGGTGTAAAACAGAGGTGAATAAGGTACCACTTCGATGGGGATTTATACACACAATACTGTAAATTACTCTGGACTAGTGTGTCTGCTAAATGGCTAACATGGAAAATGGAATACATTGTCACATATCCAAAATGTCATGGCTTATTTGCATTTCTTACCCTTGCTACACCACTGAGGTTGAGCGAGAAAAGGTGTGGGTTCACTGCAATGAAGTCTCCATAGAACTCCTGCAGCCATGTGAGAGAGTAATCACATTAGCTTCCAGGTGGTCTGTCAGTGTATATTGCCTTAACTTCATTATCGTATTACCTGGTTATTATAACACAACACTGTATACTCTAAAGTTATGACTATAAAATAGAAACAAGGCATTAGTAAACATGTTGTCCACACTTTCGCTGTTCATTGGGTAATGCACGTAGATCTTAGGTTATACAGAGTTGTTTTGTAGTTTAGAAATACACAACATTTTTCTAAGAAAAAATGTATTAAAAGTATTACATATAGGACAAACAATAGCACGCAAAAATGAATGAAGACACAGAGACCGATCCAGTGTCTCCCCTACGATTTAATTTGTGGGGGCCAATTACGACTTTTAGGTGGCGTAGAGAGGTCCAGCGAAGAGGCTACTTTTGGTGAACTGCAATATTAAATACCACAGCTCTTTTAGCAAAACCCTCTCCTCTGTCCATCCCCAATATATATAAAGCATAAATGCCTGAATGTACATAATAATAATAATAATAACTTACTTGCACTTCTGCGACCACCTCCTGTTCATCTGCTTCCGCTAGTGCTTTGATCTCACTTTTACTGATAACGTTGCTGAAATCTAGAAAAGATTATGAGTCAGTTGCCACTACCTAAAGGATGTACTTATAATGATGGCCCAGAACTGAATTAGGAAACCCTTACACAAATCATCAGAAGACATGAAATATTTGTCCTCTTTGAATTTAATTGACTTGATGTGTAAAAACCATATTATTTAAATAATAACAGTGCAGATGTTCTTACAGATGAAGTAGACGCTGTACTTGGGTCGTCTGAGCTCCTGTATCAGATTTTCCACATTCTCCTGAGAAGAGAGCAGACACAAAGTTTAGGTCATACAACTTCAAAAAGAATTGTCCAAACTGTGAAAATAGTAGTTGATGCAATGCAATATTGGAGTGTTAATTGGGGTATTTATATAAACTGGGGAGTTTTTCCTAGACACTGTGCTTAAATTTCACATTGTTGCTTGCTCTTTGGGGTTCTAGTCTGGGTATCTGTAAAGGCAATTTGTGACAACTGTTGATCCAAAAGGGGCTTTAGAAAATACATTTGATTGATTGGCTAGATACAGTAAGGCCGTTGAAATATACATTTCTACAGTAAAGGCTATGACAACTTATACAGTGACTGGAATACCTTGGTAGGACGGAGGAAGCAGATAGCTTTAAGATGCTTCATGCTGTCTCTGTTCTGTGAGTCGATCCTTTCAAAAAGGTAGACCTCTTTCTGTAGGATCTCAGATTGAGTGTAAACCACACTAACGATGCTAGTCTGATGGAACAAGAACACAAGCAAATCGCCTTTGTTTATGCCAGTGATTTAGCAGTGATATTCATTACAATTCCATGGTTATTGTCTTGAATACAGTGTTGAGTGTATATTTTGCATGCATACTGTACGCGTATGCTATTTGTCTTATTCTCATTGCCTCCAACGTTGTAATTAAGCATATTTTGAGGATGTTGAGAGTAGAGTAAAATTATCAAATGCAATGGAAATAAGACAGATATTAGAAAGATATGTTAGATATCTTTTACATTTTTTGTTGAATAATTAGAAGTTTCATTACTTTATTCTGTCTCTAATACCAAGGCATATAAACAGATGTATATTTTGTAACCAGATCGTTATAACAAAATAAGATTGTAAACATTCCAGCAAGTAGTTACCGTTTCTTTATCCATAAGGAGCACCTTCATCCCTGGCCCGCTGCTCTCTATCATTTTCGAGATATATTGTTTCACAGCAAGTGTCACGTTCATTTTGGCAACGTTAAAAACAAGCTATAAAATATAATGATGACAACTTGTTAAATTGTATTCGGTTAAGATCTCCTAAAATGCGGAAGTCTTCAATTCATTATTAAAGGTGTTTTATAAGTGAAATGTTCTATTGTTGACAAATTCTTAGCGCAGCTATAAGCTACAGCTGTTTGCTTCGAATAGAATAGAAACCTCGAGTTACATTTCCGGGATGTGGCAAACTGAAGAGTGTAAGGACTGATCGACAACCAGTTTGTGAAACAAAAGCACCGACAATAGTAAGAATTTTACCGATCCCAAGTCAGTTTGCCTCTAACATCCCACAATGCACCTATATTTTTTGCACGACAAGGACGCCATATTTGTAAGGACAAACCACACAAGGGCGATATTGAGCTAGTTAAGTTAGTTTTGCATCTTTTATTTAGGAAAATATGTTTCTTGAAACATACATTTCTGGATATAAATACATTTATAATTTATTTACAAACATTATAGGGATATTAGCGGTGACCACTGTATAAATGGTATTTACTGTCTTTTTCCAAAGATATTATGCAGGAGAAAATTACATTATATTATAATATAACTTTTTTATTTTAACACGAAATCACAAAGAGATTTCAGATGATCTGTCTTTTAATTTGTTACTAGCACATTTAGATATAATTATTTATATTTGTATTGTTTAAAATGCCATGTATTGACTAAAGCAATTACCTGTTGAGATTTATGTGTTGATAATTTTTTTTTTAAGTAGTTATACTGGGAACTACAAAATGCTCATTACCTGAAGAATGCATAAGAGCAACTTTGAACGCATAACACGTCAAACCTTGAAGCAGATGGGCTACAGCAGCAGAAGACACCGGGTGCCAATCCTGTTAGCTAAGAACAGGAAACTGAAATTACAATTTGCATGGGACACGAAAATTGGACAATAGAAAATTGGAAAAATGTTGCCTGGTATGATGAGTCTCGATTTCTGCTGCAACAGATGGTATTGTCAGAATTTGGCCTTTACAGCGGGGGTCCACATGGCGTAGTGGGCTGTCGCTGCATTCCAGGACAGTCTATGTCATGATGGTCATGGGTTCAAGCTTGACCATGGGATCCCTGACCATCCCTAGGCCTTCTGCAAGAAGCATAGTGCTGCCTGGGTTTTGGGTTAGATAAATCAGATTATCTGTCCTATCACGTTGCTCTCCAGCGACTCCTTGTGTTCAGATCGGGCGCCTGTAAATTCAATAGCGGAAGTATACACTTACCTAAAGTTCAATTTCTTACTAATGCAATTATCTACTCAACCAATCACATGGCAGTTGCTTCAATGCATTTAGGGGTGTGGTCCTGGTCAAGACAATCTCCTGAACTCCAAACTGAATGTCAGAATGGGAAAGAAAGGTGATTTATGCAATTTTGAGCGTGGCATGGTTGTTGGTGCCAGACAGGCTGGTCTGAGTATTTCACAATCTGCTCAGTTACTGGGATTTTCACGCACAACCATTTCTAGGGTTTACAAAGAATGGTGTAAAAAAGGGAAAAACATCCAGTATGCAGCAGTCCTTTGGACGAAAATGCCTTGTTGATGCTAGAGGTCAGAAGAGAATGGGCCAACTCCTTCAAGCTGATAGAAGAGCAACTTTGACTGAAATAACCACTTGTTACAACGGAGGTATGCAGCAAAGCATTTGTGAAGCCACAACACGCACAACCTTGAGGCTAATGTGCTACAACAGCAGAAGACCTCGCCGGCTACCACTCATCTCCACTACAAATAGGAAAAAGAGGCTACAATTTGCAAGAGCTCACCAAAATTGGACAGTTGAAGCCTAGAAAAATGTTGCCTGGTCTGATGCGTCTCGATTTCTGTTGAGACATTCAGATGGTAGAGTCAGAATTTGGCGTAAACAGAATGAGAACATGGATCCATCATGCCTTGTTACCACTGTGCAGGCTGGTGGTGTTGGTGTAATGGTTTAAGGGATGTTTTCTTGGCACACTTTAGGTCCCTTAGTGCCAATTGGGCATCGATTAAATGCCACGGCCTACCTGAGCATTGTTTCTGACCATGTCCATCCATGGCCAGCATGTACCTATCCTCTGATGGCTACTTCCAGCAGGATAATGCACCATGTCACAAAGCTTGAATCGTTTCAAATTGGCTTCTTGAAACATGACAATGAGTTCACTGCACTAAAAAGGCCCCCACATTCACCAGATCTCAACCCAATAGAGCATCTTTGGGATGTGGTGGAACGGGAGCTTTGTGCCCTGGATGTGCATCCCACAAATCTCCATTAACTGCAAGATGCTATCCTATCAATATGGGCCAATATTTCTAAAGAATGCTTTCAGCACCTTGTTGAATCAATGCCACGTAGAATTAAGGCAGTTCTGAAGGCAAAAGGGGGTCAAACACAGTATTAGTATGGTGTTCCTAATAATCCTTTAGGTGAGTATAGTTGTTGAACATAATCATCCCGTGATCCATCCATGGGCCTCTGCAAAGGCTTCTGTGTTGGATGTACAGTCATTCCACAGATCTGTCCAAGGAGTTGCGGGCAAGGCACAGGTTAGTGGGAATTGGCAAGGGAGAAAAATTGGGAAAAATTTCACAAATAAATAAAGAATTTGGCCAACATGAAAGCATGGATCCATCCTGCCTTGCAATGGTTCAGGCTGGTGGTAGTGGTTTAATGATTCATAAACAAAACATCTTAGTTTGACATATTCAAAGGGGAATTTTGTTATAGTTGAAAACAAGGATTTGTGTTCCCCACTGTCACTTTTCCTCTTCTTATTCAACCTGTTGTGAAAGCATTATTAAAACACATTTTGTTCAGGGTAATTGTAATGGTTCAATATTGTAATGATTATATTACCAATTATTTGGTAATATTTTTTAACACAAAATATGCATATAACTAATTTGACTATATGAATAAATAGGTGAATTTATTAATTACTATTTTTTACGACACATATATTGTCCAAATAAGAACACAATTTGTGTTTGATTTTATTGAAACATCACAAATTAAAAAAGTTATTACACAAGTCCATCCTCATCTGCAGTATAATAGTTCCAACAAATGCAATGCAATAATTCATTACAATAATTATACAATAACTGTGATCAAAACACTGATATAACTCTTCTGTTATGAATGTTATGAGAGGTAATTTAAAAAGTAAAACATTTATTAAAAGGCAGTATCCATGTTGCAGGTGTGCTGGCAGTGTCACTGTGTTACAAGGCAGGTTGATCAGTTTTTCTTTTTGAGTCCCACTAGCTCCGTGCTAAAACCCCAAAGTTTTAACGCTGCAAGATCATCTCTCCCCTCAGGAGACGGCTCCTTAACCTGACAGTCACTGAGAAAAAAAACATGTTAACTGTAAGCCCCAACGCATTCCAAAACAGGATTATGCTGTTTCGTTATATATAAATCATCATCCTCTCCAAATTACACACACACACACGCACACTACCTAAAGTAGCAGCCACTCTTCTCCTCTATCCCCTCTGTGACAGCGCAGTAGATGGAGGTCTGGGCCCCCTCTTTGGGGGTCTTCATCAGTAGCCAGGCGGGAGCCGACAATGCTGCACTTAGCGTGGGGTACTTTGTCTGTGAATAGCGCCACAGCTCTGTCCGAATTATGCCGGGGTGCAGGGAATAAGATGTCACTCCAGTACCTGATAGAGGATAATGATAGGGGCACAAGGCTTAGAATATGGACATTCTCAGACACTGCATGGAAGCAAGCAATGGACTAACCTTTTATTACCTGACAAATGCTTTAAACAGTATGAGTGGTCACTGCATCTTACCATGTAATTTAACGCTAAAATCAAATGGATCAGTAAGATATTTGGCTACAGAAGGGCAGTGTCTTACTGGGCTCTGCAGCTACTGTAAATCTCTGAAAGCACCATTAGGGAATGAAACGTGAAATAGACCTTGCTTTTAGTTTTTTTTTAACATGTCACTGAACCGGCTGATTCTTTTCGCACTGCTCATATCCAACATGGAAGCTTTTAGTCAGATCACGCTCACCATGTAGACTGTCCTGCAATGCAGCAACTTAGCCCACTTTGCCAGACAGACCCCCAACTCCAATACACTTAATGAATACTCTGTTTAGAAGTTCTAAAATCAGCGTGCTCCCTTCCAATTTGTACAACTGTCTAAGCAGGTTCTAGGCGTTGTGTATTTGTCACAATCAAGATTCAAACTATTGATAACCAAGATGCAGTTGTACTGCTGTGCAATGACTTGAATGAATACTAACAGCACTATTCACAATGTTTGTAGTAATAGAATCATAGTGCAGTAATAAGGCCTCTCAACCTTTGGTCCTTCGTGCTAGCTCCCTGGAAAAGAGGAGGTTGGCCAGTTTGCTCTGCTTATAGGCGGTGACTGGGTTATACCCCTTGTTTTCAAAGTTGACATCATCAAAGTGAATTTTCCCTAAAAGAAATGAGGAAGAGTAAGATAAAGCAATATTTCAATCAAAAATATTTGGTAGGTTACAAAAAAGATCTGGTCAGGATATACTTACCACCTTGATGAGCGATGCTGGACACATTAATAACACGACTGGGGCTGGAGGCTTTAAGCATGTCCAGGAGCAGATTGGTCAGTAGGAAGTGACCTAGGTGATTGACAGCGAATTGACTCTCATAACCATCCTCTGTTAGGCTTTTAGGACACAGCATTATACCTGTGAGGAAAATAAATAGTATTAAAACAATGGTCCAAAAGGCTCAAGCCTACAACATTGACTAAAGAAAATGTCCTACAACATTTTTCCCAATAACAAAACCAACACAATTCAAGTTGTTGCATGTTGGATAACAGCATCAGTCTCACCGGCGTTGTTGATGAGTATGTCCAGACGGCTCTCTGTAGCAATGAATTCCTGGCAAAAGTGTCGTACCGACGCAAGGGAGGACAAGTCTAGTTTCTGCACGACTATGTTAGTATTTCCTGTGGACCTGTGAATCTCTGCTGCAGCCACCTCTCCTCGGCTAAGGTCTCTACAAGCCAAGATCACTCGAGCTCCTGAGAAAACAGCACTGTTTATCTCAGAACACCCTAATTAGGTTCCCTGAAACAAAATCTACAGCATCAGCATTCAACTAAACAACAGGCACAATGTACAACACCACATACAGTGCCTTGCGAAAGTATTCGCCCCCTTGAACATTTTGACCTTTTGCCACATTTCAGGATTCAAACATAAAGATAGAAAACTGTAATTTTTTGTGAAGAAGAAACAACAAGTGGGACACAATCATGAAGTGGAGCGAAATATATTGGATATTTCAAACTTTTTTAACAAATAAAAAACAGACAAATTGGGCGAGCAAAATCATTCAGCCCCTTTAATTTCAGTGCAGCAAGTTCTCTCCAGAAGTTCAGTGAGGATCTCTGAATGATCCAATGTTGACCTAAATGACTAATGATGATAAACAGAATCCACCTGTGTGTAATCAAGTCTCCGTATAAATGCACCTGCTCTGTGATAGTCTCAGAGGTCCGTTGAAAGCACAGAGAGCATCATGAAGAACAAGGAACACACCAGGCAGGTCCGAGATACTGTTGTGGAGAAGTTTAAAGCCGGATTTGGATACAGAAAGATTTTCCAAGCTTTAAACATCCCAAGGTGCACTGTGCAAGCAATAATATTGAAATGGAAGGAGTATCAGACCACTGCAAATCTACCAAGACCCGGCCGTCCCTCTAAACTTTCAGCTCATACAAGGAGAAGACTGATCAGAGATGCAGCCAAGAGGCCCATGATCACTCTGGATGAACTGCAGAGATCTACAGATGAGGTGGGCAAGTCTGTCCATAGGACAACAATCAGTCCTATACTGCACAAATCTGGCCTTTATGGAAGAGTGGCAAGAAGAAAGCCATTTCTGAAAGATATCCATGAAAAGTGTTGTTTAAAGTTTGCCACAAGCCACCTGGGAGACACACCAAACATGTGGAAGAAGGTGCTCTGGTCAGATGAAACCAAAATTGAACTTTTTGCCAACAATGCAAAACGTTATGTTTGGCGTAAAAGCAACACAGCTCTTCAGCCTGAACACACCATCCCCACTGTCAAACATGGTGGTGGCAGCATCATGGTTTGGGCCTGCTTCTCTTCAGCAGGGACAGGGAAGATGGCTAAAATTGATGGAAAGATGGATGGAGCCAAATACAGGACCATTCTGGAAGAATGTCTGCAAAAGACCTGAGACTGGGACGGAGATTTGTCTTCCAACAAGACAATGATCCAAAACATAAAGCAAAATCTACAATGGAAGGGTTCAGAAATAAACATATCCAGGTGTTAGAATGGCCAAGTCAAAGTCCAGCCCGAATCCAATCAAGAATCTGTGGAAAGAACTGAAAACTGCTGTTCACAAACGCTCTCCATCCAACCTCACTGAGCTCAAGCTGTTTTGCAAGGAGGAATGGGCAAAAATGTCAGTCTCTTGATGTGCAAAACTGATAGAGACATACCTCAAGCAACTTACAGCTGTAATCGCAGCAAAAGGTGGCGCTACAAAGTATTAACTTATTTTGCACGCCCAATTTTTCAGTTCTTTATTTGATAAAAAAGTTTGAAATATCCAATAAATTTTGTTCCACTTCATGATTGTGTCCCACTTGTTGTTGATTCTTCACAAAAAATTACAGTTTCATATCTTTATGTTTGAAGCCTGAAATGTGGCAAAACGTTGAAAAGTTCAAGGGGGCCGAATACTTTCGCAAGGCACTGTAACTAAGGGCCCCAAATTCACTCTAATATCTTCAGATTACATAGGAAATTGTCCAAAATAGATCTCCCATGTAGGGCAAATCCCAACACATACTGTATAGTCCAATAGTAAAGTGCCATTGGGCCGTTATACCTCTTGCAGCCATATCCCTGGCTGTCTCCTTGCCGATTCCAGTGTTGGCACCAGTGACAACCACTGTCTTTCCATGCAGTTTAACACAGCTGTGGCATATCCTTCCGGCGACCCACTTTCGTAGCAAAACATAGCCTGGTTTGGAGACAAATGGCACTGAGCCAAAATATCACTCTTACTTCTTCTCATGTTGACTTTTCACTAGAGACACCTATCCTGTTTGATAAATATTTTGAAAGAATGGTCACATTGGCACACAACGCATTGCTCATCTATAATTATTATTTACTATCCACTGCACTAGTAATATTTGATTAATTTAAAAAACTCTTACTTTTAATCCTGGGACTAGCCTATATGTGGAATATATGCATCAATGTGACCAATCCATGAACAGGGAAAAACAGAGCAGAGGCCACAACTTTATTTTTAGAAACTGTCTAAATAATTGCTGTTTAGAAGATATTATTGGTTCCATTTGGGAGGAATTTGAAAAAACCCTAATCTATCAAGATTAGAACCTCTCAACAGAACAAGATTTAATCCTGTCTTAACATTTTTCTGTCTACGCAATAGACCCTTTGTTATGTAGTAGGAATTATTAATACAGTAAAAAGGTAGCATATTCTGTACGTGGGTTTGTAAAAGGTTTTACACACAACAGTATAATAAAATGTTTAAAAATATCTTGAGTAAACATTACAATCAAGCATTAGGCTACAAGATGCTATGGTCTCTAATTTTTCAATGAATCTGTTGATTTTAGAGAAGAAAAAAGTCAGGAACATGACACTACACAAACTAGTTCATTTGTCAGTTTTCAATTGCTCTAACCTTGCCCAGCCTATCAGTCCATGTTAAATATTGGAATAGGAAACCATTTATTCCTACAAATCTGGTGTAAGACCTAACTTGCAAATCAAAAGGGTGTGACTTACTAATGGCTGTCACTGTAGCCACAGCACCGTACTTCACCAGCTGGTTTTTCTTCAACTCTTTCCACATCCTATTAAGATGTAGTTCGGAGAGCAGTGTAACGACCCCAGACCAGACAACTTAGCCTAGAAAATTCTGATGTTATAGTCTCACTCTTGATCTGTGTTATTTTAAATATTGTAACAGCACGAGTACAGATACAGACTGAGAGCCTATGAATAGTAAGTATCTTACACAGGAGGTTTAAAGTCTTAAAGCCAGATTAGAATAGGACTACTCCCTAGACCAGTCAATTGTGCACCAGCGTAGTTATTGTCTTTTAAAATACATTACATATATTCATCAAGAAATGTTACAGTTTAACAAAAGTGAGCTGGTCCAGCTTGTGTCTAAGCACTGTTCCAGCTGCTCACCATCAATTAATATATTGGAAGCCATAGTGCCATTATAGTACCTGCTTCTCAGAGGAACAAGATAGTATCTGTACTTCATGGCACTACAAACTTTTCCATGATGGATAATAGTTTGGCCTGTCTGTGAATTTCAAAGTCAAAGTCAAAGTGGTTTATTTATCATATGCATTGAATAACATACATCATCCTATGCAGAGAAATTCTTTTTGACATGGCTCGGCGATTCTATGCAGTGGGCTTAAAAACAAGAATTACAACAATATAAGAATTTTAAAATAGTAATGACAATAGTAATAATAATAATAGTAATAATAATAATAATAAT
>JACXGM010007430.1:0-30692 GCA_016801145.1 Umbra pygmaea
AAGGGTTTTAGTGTGAAGGGTTTTAGTGTGAAGGGTTTTAGTGTGAAGGGTTTTAGTGTGAAGGGTTTTAGTGTGAAGGGTTTTAGTGTGAAGGGTTTTAGTGTGAAGGGTTTTAGTGTGAAGGGTTTTAGTGTGAAGGGTTTTAGTGTGAAGTGTTATAGTGGAAGGGTTTTAGTGTGAAGGGTTTTAGTGGAAAAGAACACAGAGCATTACCACCCTTTTATTAGTCGCAGGCCAACAGATCAGGCACAGATTATCAGCGACAGCTGTGCTAGGGCGACTCCCTTCCCCCGTATATCTTCTAGTACTCCTCTCGTTTCTCTCGTTCTGCTATTGACAGACTACCGGCTTTTCTGGTGGCGCTGTCCATGGTTCTGAACTCTCATTTCTCCCCTGTCACAGCAATGATCACCTCTCTCCGTCACAATATATATTTACGAGATGACTATATGAGATCATCCTGCTATGCTATTTCATTTTTATCATTATTAATAACAAAACACAACTGTTTCAAAATGTAATAATATTGTAGCATATGCCAAGCTATACAACACACAGGTGTTGCATAGCTAATACATTTGGTAGCTCCATTTAAAATCATGAATACCCGACGTTCTTTGTGAACATTTATTTTGCGCATCCATGCCGTCAAACATGCCATGAGCATGTAAATCATTCTCATATTTAACTTTTTTTTTTACGGTACAATAACTTAAACACTATGATTTACTCAGATGCCAGCTAATACACATTTCTCAAAATTAAATAGCCTAATAACTATGTCAATAGAGTTACAGCCTCCTTGTCTTTGAACTTCTTGAGTAAGCAATCTTTCCTGTTGTCTTCCCCAAATCTTTTGGTATTTCCCCTTCAAACAGCAGGTGGATCAAGTGAGCTTTCCTCGGGTGTAGCATGCTTTGTCTGTGCAGACTGAAGACATTGACAGTGCTGTCCATTAAATCTGTAGCGCTGTTTCAAAATCATGTTTGAATTCTGTTTTTGCAGTGGGAAATGAGACATGGGATCAGATAAAAAGCTTATGTTTTATATATATGTATATATAAATATTTTAAAAGGAATTTTTTTTAAAAGGTGTTATTTTATTGCTGTTCCTACTTGTATGGCCAGTATTCTGTGGCAGCTTTGCAGACCCCAGTGGTGACACGGCTGACCCCCGTAGCTCAGCTGTGGGCCCCAGAGACAGGACAACGGACATGACAATGACAACCATTAGTAGCACATATCCCACAGCCTATCCATTTGCAAACTCCGGAGGAGGGTCCAATATGTCCTCGAACTCCGGAGGATCCAATACGTCCCGGTAGGTTGGCCTCTTCATGCCTTATCTCCTCAAGCCATTCCAGTGGAGGAGGTGGGAGCTCCTCCTGCTGCTCCCTTTGTGGCTGGCAAATCCTTGGGACCAGAGGACAGGTGGTGGGCCAGGGTGGAAGTGGAAGGCCACCACACTGCAATAGGCCACCCAAAAAAATTTCCTTGGGAAAATTATGGCCCTCTCTTGGGTCCCTCGCTGCCCGACTGCTCCACCTTTTCCTGGTGGACACGCAGTCTGGGCGCGGTCATTCCTGCTTCTGGTCTCGAGTCCCTCGTTGACTGGCGGTTCATTCAATCATGTAGGTGTAGTGTGTAGAAGGAGGGAGACCAGGCAGGCAGTAGATGCTATGTTGGTTTTATGTTAAACACGGCAGGAATGAAAACCTGTAGAGCAGTGATGTAATAGTAGCGAGTGGCACAACGGTATATACTTAACGATTACTAATGGTCATAGAAAACACAGGCAGTTACGGAGTGTACACTATATCTCAACTGATAAAACAGGAGGCACATTGAGTATAACTGTTTTCTATGCTCTATAGCGGCATCATCAAATCTACAGTACAAACGTACTGGCAATATAATACAATGTAAACATTAATATAAATATATACACCTACAGATCTGTATGCATAGAGTCTATTTCTCAGTCCAATGGCATGCCACCCCACACTGGGACAGCGTGACATATATCGATACTTCATTAAAAATACTGTAGATGTAAGAGAACAGTCCACTGATGGACATGCTGTTACTGTAGGATTATATAAAAGCGAGGCAAGGAAAGACAGCAGATCTACAAATGCAGATTTGGGCTGATTTGTGATTTTGAAATCATGTGGAGTGGCATGGGACAGTCCCATCTCGTGGAATGTAAGCTAAACTATAATTTCAGATATTGTTTAATAAAACAAATTCCCATTTCAATAATCATTTTTCAACAAATCTTTGTTGTTTAGTGTTTTTTGGCAGTATGTCATTTATTGTACATTCCTTGAGAAAGATTAAGTTGTGGATCTTCTATCTGCGTCCAGTAAATAATAATAATAATGCATTGAACTTATATAGCACTTTTCTTCCAAGTAACTCAAAGCGCTATTATACAGTGAAGAGGAAAGCCCACCTCATCCACCACCAATGTGTAGCACCCACTTGGGTGATGCACGGCAGCCATTTTGCGCCAGAATGCTCAGCAAACATCAGCTATCAGGTGGAGAGGTGAGTAGTTAAATATGCCAATTAGGAAGGAGGGGGATTATTAGGTGGCCATGATTGAAGTGAGAAGCCTGGTATGGAATTTGGCCATGACACCGGGGTTAACACCCCTACTCTTACGATAAGTGCCATGGGATTTTTTTATGACCACAGAGAGTCAGGACACCCGTTTAACGTCCCATCCGAAAGACGGCACCCTACGCAGGGCAGATGTCCCCATCACTGCCCTGGGGCATTGGGAAAGATCTTTAGACCAGAGGGAAAAGTGCCCCCTACTGGCCCTCCAACACCACTTTCAGCAGCACTGGTCTCCCATCCAGGGACTAACCAGGCCCAACCCTGCTTAGCTTTAGAAGCAAACCAGCAGTGGAATACAGGGCTCTATGCTGCTGGCTACTAATGCTGGCTAATAGATAATTAACAATTTGTGATGCATGCATATCTAACAATTATTGCTACGACTGCTGCACTCAGGGCTCAAACCAGCAATAATCACATTTGACAGGCTTTTATTTTGAGGATTTCTCCATGTACCAGACCTGTGACGTCACTTTTAGTGTGCATACCCAATCGTCACTTCATGGCTTTGTCATGTGTTTATTCTAGTATCCAGTCATATCTTTGAAGTACTTTTGCAAAGGAATAGCATTCCGGTTGTTTTCATAATAGGTCTCTTTTGAAATGTAAACTTGGGAGTACAAAGTGGATCATTATGCTGAAACTGAAAAACGTGCTATATGCTGCTTGACAATGACTAAGTCAAAACCTTGGAGTTTAGTAAACATTCCAGTACTGGCAGCTGTATGATACTGTGATTAAAGGTTGTTATTAAATGGCGATGACTGACCATACCCAGTTGTTTTTTTGCTTACAATACATTTTATTAAAATTATACTAATATCTTTTGTAAAATGTACAGATTTTGACTATTGTTTGTATAAGATAGCAATTATCTTTTTCACAGTAGTTAATGCAATGCAATATGGCGTAAACTGGTGGTTATTTTTGGTTTGTTCCATTGCCAACTATAGTTATAAACTCATAATAACAAGGAGGTTCTCATGAATAATAATGTCTTGAAGGTTTTTTCCATGATGTGTTGATGAGAAGTGCTTAAAATACTGAATAAACACATATTTCATTATCTTAACATATTATATTACATGTTAAAATATATAATATGCAATGTATTATGATATTGTGGGAATCGCAAATTATATATTTCAGTAACATATTTAGGACACATATGTACTGTCGCAAGCAGGTCTGATCTGGATCTCTATTTATTGATCAACCCTGTAATTAACCAGATAAAGTCAGATCATTACATGACTGCAGTTTATTAAAACTACTCTGGGATGTTGTTACAGAATTCAGCCACTAGATGTCCTCAGCAGCTTATCCCAGACACTGCCTGTTTCGGAAAGAGTAGTCAGACACAGAATCCTTCTCCTCACTCAATCTGCCTTTTTAAAGTTTTGGAAGAAAAGCAAAGTGCATGTAACCTCTCGCTCGTTCCCTCCTAGCTCAGTGTATGAATCCTTTATTGGTACAGACTATTTTGAAATTTATGAATCTAACGCCTTTGTGTATTACCCTTTTTCTTTGATTGAATGATACATATAATTCTTGGCAACGATACAGACTTTTATTCTTAACACATTTGTAAACATATCCCAATGCATCACTACAATAACCATAACTTGGGCTTTAATTCTTCACACATTTGTAAACATATCCCAATGCTAGAACAATAATCCACATCTAACAACCAAACATTGTAGTGAATCAGTATAACTTCCAGAACAGTTTAGGCTGAACACCTGGAACAGAAATAAGCAGTCGCATAGCAGGTCATAAATATTCCCTAATTACCCGTTGTAAAGCAAGGATCTCCTTTGTTGTTTATCCAGACTTAGATTCTCAACCAGAAACTAGTTTGATCTGGTTTGGTCTACAAGCTTTAACAAAGCAAATTGTTCTCTGGTATGTTATATTCCAAGTAAAAATTAGTAAAAAAGTAAAAAAATGTTTGTTGTTGCATTCACATAAAATTACCAAGCTAAACAGTTAATGACTTGATTTGCGAGCGGTCCATTTCTGCACAGTTTATGACAATGTACAGCCTGCTTCTATTAAAGCCTAACTGTTCACACATACAGAGCCCCTCCTTTCCTAATAGTTTTACTGCCCCTAATAAAACATTTTGTTTATTCACAGTGGGGGGGTTTAATGGACCAGACACCTAAAAGGGATTATCTCTAACCTAAGCATTTAAAACATTCCATCCGTACATTTTAACACAACCAAACCCTAACCTAAAAAATACTATACATACTCAAGTTAACAGCCTTCAAACAGTATAAAGCTGTCTTCTAAAATACCCATCTCTAACACACTTTTAACCAAAAATGCATTTACCATAATTCCCACACATTTCTACAATCTTCTAAATAATAAAAACCAAAAATAATAAAAATAAGAAATATCAATAGCACAAACAAAACCAAACTCTATTGTATATTGATTCATTATAATAACCAACCTCCATTGTAACCTTTTCAGATTAATCATAGTATTCTCTAAAAACATAATTTTGTTTTTAATCCCGTAGTACCTCCTTATTGATAATACAGTTGTTAATAACTCAAAACATTTATTGCATTGCTTCAACATTCAACATGGCCAATAATAGTTTTAATATTTTCAACTTTTGACTTGCAATGGTTTTGTAATGATAATAGTTGCCTGCTTTTACTTGTGTAATGTTAAACAGTCTCAGAACCTCTTCCACTGAGGTTATTTTTCTTAATGACCATCCAAACTTCATCTTGGTCACGCTAGGAGCATAGCTCACTTAACATGATCATAAATTTTATGTAGGCTGGTGTTTTTCCAAGAGGAGGAGTCCCGGTGGACTTGTGTTAAAACTGTCTGTTTTGTCCATCAGATAAGACACTGCTTTCTTTTTTCCCCTGCTCAGGGAGGCAGTCAAGTGTCCTTCTATTCCACCCTCTGCTGGATGTTTGTCAGTGTTGCCCTTGTACAGTTCTCTCTTCTGCCTTGTCAAACTGGTCCAGATGAGATTTCTTTGCTTAATCCATGTTCAGATAACATTTTCCTTTTGTGATGTCGCTATATCACTCAACAGTACATATATGTTGAGAAATCCTATACATATATGTACATATATTTTTTGCATGATTTTTCCGTGTGGGATACCATATTTGCCACTTATACTTGCACAGTTCATTTAATGGATAGTACCCCCAAATAACAGAATAACACATTGGGCTATTTACACTGTAGTGTTTATTAAAGATGCTGTCAAGGACTTTCACAGTTAACAAAACTGTACCATATTTGTGATTGTTGCGGGCAAAACTTTTCATTATGCAGCACACTTTTTTAAGAAAATATTCAATTTTATGCAACGGGAACTTGCAAAAATTGCAGGAACAAAAACACGTCGCGTAATTACGTCACTCCATAAGGTTCCCATGGCAACAGGTGAAAATGGCTGCTCTTGTGTGAAGTAAATGCAACATTTTTCAACTTACTGCGAAATATATATATTTTTGCAACAAAAATGCGGATTTTGAAATCATGCAAGCCCCACATATTTTGTGTGGAAATCAGCAATTTAACGTATTTGAAAAAATGCGGCCCCCGCATAAATATGCAGACTTTGGCTGATTATGCATTGAATTATGCGATTGCATAATCACGTTTTTCTGGAGAGACTGAAATACATTACAGAACACATATGCCTTGTCTCCATTACCATGTAGAATTGTGAAATTCACCGTCCCGCCTGGTTATAGATGTGTCTCCATTACCCTTCTAAATTCTGGAACTCGAACTTTTGGAAGCTTGTGCCGGCAGCACCATTGGGCGGTCTTATCCCTGGTTCCAGGTCGGCAAAATCGCTGATTGGTCTAGGTGAAAACGTAGACGTTATGTCACACTAGTGTTTTGGTGTGTGGTTTCAACTGGGGCCATATTTAAAATACAAACGGTGTAGGTAGTTATTACGGAAAGTAATAATTAGTGGATCGTCTTTGCATACGTTGCCTGTGCAGCCGGCATTGCAGGATCAGGCTTTCTCTGCGATTCCTATTTAATACTTTTTGCCTGGACCTTATGAGAAGTTTAAAAAGTAAACACAAACCAAAAAAAGAAAATGTAAGCGACTCGAAATCAACTATGTCTTGCATTTTGTAAATGCACCCTTCTGGCTCTACGTGATTGTATTACTACAGTGCTTCGCGGTCGGCAGTCACAGGTTGCTCTGGATGCGTGTCATCTTCTGACATCGTTTTAAATCGTAAAAAACGTCATAGGAATGTTTTTCCTGGGAAAGACATCAGAGCCCACTTTCCATTGAAGGCAGTGGAGACATACCAACCCCCCACGCCTGGTTTGAAGCCTACCTAGAACCGCCTAGTATAGCCTAGTTGGCCTACAATGGAGACAAGGCAATAGTGACCCTTTTTAGCTCAATAGCACAATTTTTCAACCAGTGGTTAAAAGTGTCTACTCCATCTTTAATCCCAGGAGTTTAGTGGCTATAAGAAACCACCAGCTACCCAAACAGTTAAAGCCTCTCACCAGTAACTAAACAAATATTCCTTCCTGAAGCCAGAGCCTGTAAATGAATAGAAAAATGGAAATGTATACTCAGTGATATATAAAAAGCTGAAAATCGGCACTTTAACCTGACAAGCATTGTATCCTGTCACATTGTCAGTGCTTGTCTGCTGTTTTACAAAAGCAAACCTAAGCTGCTTCCTTTCCCACCGCTCTGATTGTAACAAATATTTATGCAGAATATTTTTTATTTTTTTGTGGAGATGTCCATTGATAAACCAGGTCTGTCTTTAATATAATGTATGTATTTTTGGCTTTTTCACATAAAAAAGCTCTGCATATTGTAGGAAATCGTTAGCAGATTAAAAAAAAAAGTATTTTATAAATATCAAGAAAATATTTTTTTTTACAGCGTCTGTAATCACTTTAAAGAGAAAGTTGTTCCATTGTTTATCTTGAATTCTACAAATAGCACTTTTAAGTCCATAAGATATGTTAACAACATAGGTCCTGTATCTATACAGGCATTTGTTCTCTGCTCTTTTACTGTTTGAAAAGGTAAGTTTTCAGATATTTCATGAAAATGGCCAAGGATTCTACTGTCCTTGCTTCAAGGAAAAGCTAGTTCCACCCTTGGGGACGGAGAAGAGTTTTGACTGTGCTGAGAGGCCACCGTCCGGTAGTCATAGGCTTGCCAAGAGACCAGAGGTGGCAGAAGGAAGAGCTACGGTAGGGTTGAGATTTAAGGAGGGAGGGGAAGATCTTCTTGCTGCTCCGTAGACAAGCAGCACAATTTGTACGACATTAAACTGGTTCAAGTGGTTCAAGAGCAGAGCAGCTGGGTGACAAAGTATCAGATTTTGGGAAGGTTGCATATCAGTTAGGCTTTTGCATTCTGGATAGGTTGCCAAGGATTTTTGTCATAATGTATAAAGCTCAACCAACAGTGACTTGCACTAGTCCAGATGTGAGATGACATGTGCCTAACTTAGTACCTGTGCTGCATCCAGTGTGAGGTGACATCATGGTTTGTGAATGTTATGGAGAATGAACATACAAAGCTGTGTTTATTAGGCTAGTTTCTCTAGTTCCACACTATTAGACAGTTTGGGCTGTTGCACTTTGTCAATTAGGCTTAGATCATCACACCATATCATTCTTTGGGTGCTGTTTACATGTACAGACTGTATATAGTATGCTTGATCTTTCAACTCCTCCTTTTTTAACTATAGTAA
Source organism: Umbra pygmaea (assembly GCA_016801145.1). NCBI lineage: Eukaryota > Metazoa > Chordata > Actinopteri > Esociformes > Umbridae > Umbra > Umbra pygmaea. Next base: position 8,373 of record JACXGM010007430.1, read on the forward strand.
ATATTATTATTAATAGATGTTGTGTTACTTCTTGCATCATTTCTTATTACTGTATTGCTGGAGCCGTGACAAAAGATTACATCTGCATTTCACTTGAGAGTAAACTTATAACATGAATGTATTCTTTAATACATTTGATTATAGAAGTTCAATTACAGATTTGTTTCAACTTCTGTCTGTTTCAGTCTTTTGAGGACAATGTTTGATCTCTTCAGATTTTGAAAGTGTGTGGAAATGGAAAACATAATTATCTAGAATTGTTTATTCTCCTCTTACTTCTTTACAGATGTAGCATATACTTCTAAATGAAACACACAGGAGTGATTGTAACAAGCTATGTTTATTGACTACTACAGTATCCGAACCATGACACGCCCCCCTAGATAGGTAGACATTTCACAAGGCTGTACGGTTGCTTGGTACTGTCTTGTTTTCTCTTTCACGCCAAAGCTGATTACTCCATGGCATCCTTCGACTAAAAAACATCACAGCACATTATTATTTAAAATTCATTATATAAAAAAGTATTTATTATATTTTTTAAAAGCCATGATTCTGTTCATTAGCAACACAATGCATTATAAAGAGTGGATCATACCTTGCTGCCGAGTTCACGGCTCTTAGCTCTCATCTTGTTGACCTGGGACTCAGCAATGTCAGCACGTTCCTGAGCTTCCTCCAGCTCATGCTGGACCTTCCTGTACCTGGACAGGTGAGTGTTGGCCTGTTCTTCCTTTAAGACAAACGACATTTTAGTCAAATGTAACATGTGTTAAATACTGTAAGCCTTATTAAAACTTCACATTAATGCTCATACTTACTTACAACATGTCAGTTGTAGGAAAAGCTTTATGTAGGTAAAAACCTAGCATGACTAATTGTGGTGCATGTACCAATTACTACATTATCTGTACTTGAACTACAATATCAGAAATGTTGTTCTCGTTTAATATGAGCAATAATATGTTGGAACTAGAATATTTCTAATCAGCTCATGTACAAGAGTTTAAAAACAAAAAGACTCCTGGCCTTCGGGAGGATAAAAGCCCTGCAGGGCTACATCCACATGAGTCTTCAGGTAAGCTGTCAAGCCAACAAAGCCTACTCGATGGATAACCAGCTTGGAAAAAATCATCAAGCCAAAAAATATTGTTATGCATGGGACACACAAGATTGAACCACAGTAACCTTGAGGCCAATACTTTTTATTACCAATGAAGAAGTAGTTCTCACCACTCTGACATGGGCACACTCTGACATGGGCCAGAAGTTAGGTCAGGTGCAGAGGCGCCGCCAGGAATATAGGGCCCCATGACGAAAAATCAAATTGGAACCCCTCTGCACAGCTGTTGTAGTTTTTACCTATTTTTTGGGGCCCCTGTCAGTCATGGGCCCTTGGAATTGTCCTAACTTTTCCCCCCTATACGGCGCCCCTGGCCAGGTGTATAGGGTAGTCAGATATTACATGGGTGAACTTTGAGATTTCTGAGACTACAGCTCTCTCACTAGTGTATCATTGAGGGCACAATGTCAATTCTACTGCCAAACAAAGTTAATCCATAAAACAAACCAATGAAGGGTCTCTCAGTGTGAAATGCTCCTTTAAACTATGAAATATAAGAAATAAAATCCTCTAAGTGTCTTGGTGCTTGTGAAGAAATTTTACCAAAGTAACATTTAGAATGCGTAATTGAAATTATGTTCTTCCATGACTTGAATGTGAATTCAATGTACTCACAGCCTCCTCAGACTGTCTCTTGTAGGCCTTCACTTTGAGCTGCAGCTTGTCCACCAGGTCCTGGAGCCTGGTCACATTCTTCTTGTCCTCCTCCGTCTAAAGACAGAAAATATAGGTGAAGGTATTCAAGATTATCCTTCACAGATATATTTGTCTTACCATTAAATTGTGAAAGTACCTGGTAGGTGAGCTCCTTGACTCTCCTTTCATACTTGCGAACGCCTTTAATAGAATCAGCTGCACGTCTCTGTTCGGCATCAACTTCCACCTCCAGCTCGCGGACCTTGAATAGAATCATTAAATTACAACCATGTTATTAGAGTGAATTTCCTTTGTCATTCAGATTGATTCATTTTCATAAGGATTATAGGTTACCCTAGCCTCCAGTTTCTGGAGTTGTTTTTTGCCACCCTTCATGGCCAGATTCTCAGCCTCATCCAGGCGGTGCTGAAGGTCCTTCACTGTGACTTCCAGGTTCTTCTTCATCCTCTCCAGGTGAGAGCTGGTATCCTGCTCTTTCTTCAGCTCCTCTGCCATCATTGCAGCCTGCCATAATGAAAGTATGAATGTATTTCTAATCAAAAAGTATATTTTGAATGTACATATACCATAAACCTGCAGGCTACAATAGAACTCACATCAGTGATGGCCTTCTTGGCCTTCTCCTCTGCATTTCTGGCTTCTTGGACTATGTCTTCCATTTCACCTTGGACCTGAGCAAGGTCTGTCTCCAGCTTCTTCTTGGTGTTTATCAGGCTGGTATTCTGGGAGTGTAACAGTCCTGCACGCTCACTGGCGTCCACCAGCTCCTGCTCGGCCACTTTGCGGCCTCTCTCTGTCTGCTCCAGGGCAACTCTCAGTTCTTCAATCTCAGCCACCATCAGGTTGTTCCTGCGCTCCACCATGGCTACCTGCTCCTTCATGTCATCTGCAGCACGGACGGCATCATCAAGGTGCAGTTGAGTGTCCTGTAGTCAATGAATGAAAAATGTGATTGTATTACCTTTATTCAGGCTCTCTCAGTCAAGAAAATATAAAAAAATCCAAACCTTGAGCTGTCCCTGGACATTCCTCAGTTGTTTCTGGCTTTCAGCGGCCTGCCGGTTGGCATGGCTCAGCTGGATCTCCATCTCGTTGAGGTCTCCCTCCATCTTTTTCTTGATTCTCATTGCATCATTCCTGCTCCTGATCTCAGAGTCCAGAGTCGTCTGCATGGAGTCAATCACCCTCTGGCTGTTCCTCTTGATCTGCTCTATCTCCTCATCCTTCTCTGCCAGTTTCCTGTCAATTTCACCTTTGACCTGGGTTAGCTCCAGCTGTACACGGAGAATCTTGGATTCTTCATGCTCCAGTGTGGCCTTAAGAATTTGGACCAAAAATGTAAAGTTAATGATGAGTAACATACTTTTGAATACCATTGACATAAAGTATTTGGAATGCATCTGAAAAACTTCCTCTTCAATGAGTACTTAATTAGTCTATAAATTTATTTCTATAAAAATGTTTGATGTTAATTTGTATGATCCTTTTCTAGCACTGTTGTTGCATATTCACTGTTTCAAATATTGAATGCTCTTACAACTGATTTGTGGATGTTTCACCTAGCTTCTCTTAAATGTATGCACTCTGGACAAGAGCTTCTGCTAAATGAGTAAAATATAAAAATGTAAACACAGTAGAGCAGGCCTATTCAAATCTGGCCCTCGAATCCAATTCCACTCTATTTTTTAATTAATCTGGGACTTATTTAGTTCTGCTACACCAGATGTGTGCAATGAATGGTAAGTTAGAACAGCAGGCTCCGGCCCTGCAGTACAATGTTAAATCTATGGACTCCCAACTGTAATTTGGTCTTGATTTCTGCTGAATCATATAAATGTTCAATATGATGGTTGTACATAATTCACCATCTACTGCACACTTTTACCTCTGCTTCTTCTAGGGCTGTCTGGAATTCTGACTTCTCAATCTCTACTGCCTTCTTTCCCTTTTCCAGCTCATGGATGGTCTTTCCAGATTCACCGATATGCTCGCTCAGGTCAGAAATTTCCTCTAAAATATGAGGTTCACACAAGATGTAAAATTAGATTGCATTGAAAATATTTAATTTGAAAGGACTATTTAAATAAACAGCCTGGATTAAGTTATTAAGATTTTGTAATGTACGTTGCAGGTTCTTGTTCTCCCTCTTCAGTGTCTCCAGGTGGTCCAAACATTCCTCATAGGAGTTCTTCATCTTGAACAGCTCAGTGCTGAGAGAGCGAGCCTCTTTAAGAGAACCTTCTAGCTCTGCTTGGCTCTCCTCATACTTCTGCTTCCACTCTGACAGAACCTGGAGGTACAAACTACTCAGTTAACACACAAACGTAATGTACAGTGCCTTGCGAATGTATTCGGCTCCCTTGAACTTTTCGACCTTTTGCCACATTTCAGGCTTTAAACATAAATATATGAAACTGTATTTTTTGTGAAGAATCAACAACAAGTGGGACAAAATTTATTGGATATTTCAAACTTTTTTAACAAATGAAGAACTAAAAAAATTGGGCGTGCAAAATTATTCAGCCCCCTTAAGTTAACACTTTGTAGTGCCACATTTTGCTTGCGATCACGGCTGTAAGTCGCTTGGGGAATGTCTCTATCAGTTTTGCACATCGAGAAACTGAACTTTTTGCCCATTCCTCCTTGCAAAACAGCTTGAGCTCAGTGAGGTTGGATGGAGAGCGTTTGTGAACAGCAGTTGTCAGTTCTTTCCACAGATTCTCGATTAGATTCAGGTCTGGACTTTGACTTGGCCATTCTAACACCTGGATATGTTTATTTCTGAAGTATTCTATTGTAGATTTTGCTTTATGTTTTGGATCATTGTCTTCTTGGAAGACAAATCTTTGTCCCAGTCTCAGGTCTTTTGCAGACTCCATCAGGTCTTCCAGAATGGTCCTGGGATGTTTAAAGCTTGGGAAATCTTTCTGTATCCAAATCCGCCTTTGAACTTCTCCACAACAGTATCTCGGACCTGCCTGGTGTGTTCCTTGTTCTCCATGATGCTCTCTGTGCTTTCAACGGACCTCTGAGACTACCACAAAGCAGGTGCTTTTATAGGGAGACTTGATTACACACAGGTGGATTCTATTTATCATCATTAGTTATTTAGGTCAACATTGGATCATTCAGGGATCCTCACTGAACTTCTGGAGAGAGTTTGCTGCACTGAAAGTAAAGGGGCTGAATAATTTTGCTCGCCCAATTCGTCAGTTTTTTATTTGTTAAAAAAGTTTGAAATATCCAATAAATTTGTTCCACCTCATGATTGTGTCCCACTTGTTGTTGTTTCTTCACAAAAAATTACAATTTTATATCTTTATGTTTGAAGCCTGAAATGTGGCAAAAGGTCGAAATGTTCAAGGGGGGCGAATACTTTCGCAAGGCACTGTATATGCTTTATTGTATTTCAGTATTATCTGTCAACACTGTACCTTGTCAAAGTTCCTCTGTTTCTTGTCCAGATTGGCAGCCAAAGCATTAGCTCTCTCCACATCAATCATGAGATCCTCCACTTCACCCAGAAGCCTCTGCTTCGTCTTCTCCAGAGAGGCACACTTGGAGTTGGTTGCTTCAATTGTCTCTTGTGCATCTTGGAGACGCTGGGCAAGCTTTTTCCTGTAACGATAATGAGATACTTCGCTCTCATATGGGTGCCATGGTAAGTATTTTTATCAGATATAGAATGTATTTTCAATTACTTGGCCTCCTCCAGCTCCTCGGTGCGCTGAATGGCATCAGTCTCATATTTGGACCTCCACTGAGCCACCTCGCTGTTAGCCTTGGACATTCCACGCTGAAGCTCAGCCTTGGCTTCCTGCTCCTCTTCAAACTGCTCTCGAAGCAGGTCACAGTCATGGCGGGCTGATTGAACAGAGTGGGCCAGGGCATTCTTGGCCTTTCAGAAGATTTGTTGAGAGAAATAAACCTTTATTTAGATTTTTTCAAGAAGCATTTGATATTTGATGTATTACTTTGCAAAATAAATGATTTATCCTACTTTCACTTCTTCCTCGATGTGCCTCTTGAGTTCCTCAACCTGCTGTGTGAAAGCTTGTTTGCCCCTTGTCAACTGGGAAATTAATGCTTCTTTTTCCTCCATTTGACGCCCGTATTCAGCTGATTAAAGATACAATGTATGAAACATGTTTCTAACAGATATATTGATGATGTTTGTTTGGGTGAGTATTGTTTCTTTGCACACTCACCATTCTCTGTCTGCAGTCTTGCCCGTACAACACCTATTTCATTCAGTTGGCGCACATATTCATCGTTCTTGCATTTGAGCTCACCCATTTGATCCTCAAGTGTACGGCACATTTTCTCATAGTTTCCCTAATACAAGAAAAGTTTTAATCTCTTGACATTATTTGACTAATGCTTCATTTTAGAATTATACTTTAAATCTAATGTTAGTACCTTTGATTTTGCCACAGCTTCCATGTTACTGGAGAGGTCATCGATTTCCATTTTGTATTCACTCTTCTCCTTCTCCAGCTTCTGCTTGACTCGCTGGAGGTTGTCAATCTGTTCTCCCAGTTCTGCCACAGTGTCGGCCTGCTTCTTACGGAGAGCAGCAGCGGTGGCCTCGTGCTGCAGGGTGGACTCTTCGAGATCACGCCGCAGCTTCTGGAACTCAGCCTCACGCTTCTTGTTCATCTCAATCTGAGCAGATGTTGCACCTCCAGCTTCTTCAAGTCTTTCACTGATCTCCTCAAGTTCCCTGGAAAGATCAGACCTCTGCTTCTCCACCTTGGCGCGAGCTGCACGTTCAGCCTCAATCTCTTCCTCCAGTTCCTCAACACGAGCCTACCAAACATGATTCAATACATTTAGTCCTTGCAAAGCAAATATTAATTTATAGGTTTTAATGAATTCAATCAATTTCATTAAGTTGACAGTCTTCTACAAATCAACCTGGAGTTCCTTTATCTTTTTCTGGAGCTGAAGACCCAGTGCCTGTTCATCCTCAACCTTGTTAAGAAGCTGGCTTATCTCAAAGTCCTTCCTAGAACATAAGAACAGAGGATGAAGATACTGGAAGGACTTTTAGTAAAATGGAAGAAGCTGTTTTACTACTAGCCTAACACTTACTTCTTTATCTTTTCTTCTGACTGCTGCTTGTCGTTCTCTAGGTCCATCAAGGACTCCTGGGCTAGTTTCAGATCTCCTTCCAGCTTCCTCTTGGCTCTTTCAAGGTCCATGCGGAGCTTCTTCTCTTGCTCCAGAGAGCCTTCAAGCTTTTGTAATAGAAAGCAGGCATTACTGTGATAGTGTACTTCTATTTCTACCCTTTTTTACACCCTGAATTGAGTTTTTACTCACATCGTCAACTTGCTGTTCAAGCTTGGTCTTGGCTTTGGTCAGAGTGTTGACTTTGTCTTCTTCTGCCTGGAGATCATCAAGGGTCTGCTGATGGGCCTCTTGAAGGGCTTTTTTCTCCTTGGTCAACTTGGCAATGGTTTCATCTTGACCAGTCATCTCCTCAGTCAGGTTTTTAACCTAAATATAATAAATGGATATTCACATGAATTATTGTAAAATTATATCAGAAAACAGTATTTAGAAATACAAGATTACGTGGTGAAACTTTTATAAAAAACCTTGTTTTCAGTGGCATGTTTCTCCTTCTCCACTTTGGCCAAGGTGAGCTCCAGGTCATCAATATCTTTCTTGAGCTCAGAACACTCATCCTCCAGCTTCCTCTTCTTGGCAGTGAGCTCAGCACTGATCTCCTCCTCGTCCTCCAGCCTCTCACTTGTCTCTTTGAGTTTGGCCTCCAGCTGGATCTTACTCTTAATGAGCCCTTCACACCTTTCCTCAGCATCATTGAGGCCTTCAGCTTCCTAAACGCAAACAACATGTACTATTGGATGAACATTTTACCCACCTTCCCAACTACTGCCTGAAATGATAGAATCTCTACAGTGATAATTTAATCAGTAGGCCAATTAATTTAAATAGAGAAAATTGAAAAAAACACAACCATCCTATAATTGAGGAATAGAATACAACATGTTCTTTATTTGAAAGCTTTATTCCCTACTTACAGAAGCTACTTGTAACGCCAAGTCATTCTTTTCCTGCAGTAAAGAAACCATTTTCTCCTCAAGCTCTTTCTTCTTGGCCAAGGCCTTTGCCAGATCCTCCTTCATTTTCTCAAAGTTCTCCTTCATTTGGGCCATCTCCTTCTCAGTTTCAGCGCTTTTCAGAAGTGGCTTGATCTTGAAGTACAGCTTCATCCATGGCCAGGTTTTGACGTTCATGAATGAGCGGATGTTGTATTGGACGGAGTAAATTGCTTCTCTGTTAATGATAATTATCATAAAATAAAATTATATCTTTGGGAGGAATTGTCTTCAATAGCTCAATAGAAATTGTACTCGATAAAATAGGGCACCTACCGTCTTTCTATCATCTTTTGATACTCTCTCCTCATGAGGAAACCTCTACACAGAGCCTGAGTCATGGTCACCAGAGAAGCCAGTTTCTCATCTCGCATCTCCTCCAGAGTTCCCAACAGACCAGCTTTGAAGAACACCTGAAATTCATTTATATTTTCATTTGGGATGCTAAATCAGAGTTTCAAAAAGCTGTTCATCACTCTAAAAGTATACATTCACATTATTGTCACAGCCAGAATGAGACCTGAGCCATAGGAGGGTTGGCTCTACCCGTTGGCCAGGCTTGGACACATCTTTGTTATTCCATTTTCCACGTCTTGTCTTGTTCTTGTCGTTGCGTTTAATTATACCAGCTGATCCTGGTCCCTAATTAAGTGTGTGTATTTAATGTTCCCCTCTGCTTGAGTGTCTTGTGTGTCAATGTGTCTGTAACATGTTGAAGTTACCTGTGTATGTAGTCCCTGAGGAGAGGAGCGGTTAGTTATATTTCTATGATGCCGGTAAGATGTTATTTACCATAATAACTATGGATTAAGAGATAGTTCTGTGTGTTCTGTAGTTCCCAGTTGTCCCTATGCCACGTTATATATTAGTAGGGGAGTATGGACATGTTAAGGGCTGACTTCATATATACTGCCAGCTCATCAATATATTACTACATTACTAAGTAAAAAAACAGCCGTTACTATTATTGCATAGGATTAGGTTCTAGAGGTACTAATTTGCATTTAAATGAAATGGCATTATTTTGATTGGACCACTGCAATTTTTCTAAATAGGTTACAAATCCATTGAGTAATGTTTACCTTGGTGTGCCCAAATTTGTACTGACTGTGGTCCACATTAATGGAGCCCAAGAGCTTCTCTGAAGCTTTCTTGTTGTCCATGAACTGTCCCTCAGGGATGACACTGGCATTCAGTACTTTGTATCTGAAAGTAAATGTAGTTCGACTTCCATCAGTTATTTCCATGCAGTGTTCAAGCTGTGTTTGACCAATACAATGATTGCTTTTTGGAACATACTGTATATTACCTCTGCTTAAAGTCACCATAGAGGATTCTGCTGGGGAAACCCTTCCTACAGATCCTGATACCCTCCAGTACACCGTTACACCTCAGCTGGTGGATAACCAGGAAGTTCTCCATCAGACCTTAAAGTTAAATGTAATGTTTTCAAAAAAGTAATTATTAATTTGTGTTAATGCTAATTTGTGTGAAGTGTTCAACAACTTTCGGAAAATGTCCAGGTGTATAGCGCTTACCTGGTGTCTTTGATTCATTGGGAATCAAACAACGCACAAAGTGTGGATGGGTACTCCTCAGGTTGGTCATCAGCTTGCCCAAGTTTTCCTGATAGTAATGAATCAACAACAAGCATTTTTTTGTTCAAATTCCACAATAGTTTAAAATGTTTCAGGATTCAGAACAGGGATTTGCTGGACAATACAAAAAATGTGAACAAAATAATTTGTGACTATCTAAATACTTCCCCTTTGCCATATATTATATTAATATTTTTGATGAACTAAGACCCACCCTGAAGAGAGCAGACACTGTTTGGAAAGATCCACCCTTCTTTTTGGCACCACCCTTCTTAGCTGCGCCTTCTGTAAATTACAAATATATATTGCAGTGTGAAACATACACAAAACAAATAGGATTTACTGAATACATTGCATACAGACAGTCCTGTGCTATAACGTTTATCAGAGCTTTAAGAAAAAACTGGAGTAAACACAAAAAAATATTAATGAAAAAACTAAACAATTCTCTTCCAAAACGTTCAGATTAATAGTTAAAAATATATATATTTGGTAGCTTAAGACATTTGCACAGTACTGTAAATGGTTACAATCATTGTAAACATTCAACACTACCTTCGGGTGCTGTAGCCACATACAGCAAAGCCAACAGTTTGACTGAAGACTTCTGGTAGAGCTGCACAACCGAGTCGTTCAGGGGGTCCTTGTTCTTGTCCAGCCAGCCTGTGATACTGTATTCCACTGTTCCAGCATAGTGAACAAGGGCAAAGTGGGCTTCCTTTCCGGCCTCCTTTCCTTTGGAAGGCTTGGGCTTTTGGAAGGCAGCCGTTTTGCCAAGATGCTGTTCATTCAACTTCGTCTTGAAGGTCGTGTCTGAAGCCTTGGGGAACATGCACTCCTCTTCAAGGATGGAGAAGATGCCCATTGGCTGTTGAGAACAGAAATATATTTAGATTAGAGATCATAACTCTTTAAAGTATTTGTCAGATTGAAAGAATATAATAATGATTACCTTTTCAATGAGCTCAATGCAGGCCGCCAAGTCCATCCCAAAGTCTATGAACTCCCATTCGATTCCTTCTTTTTTGTACTCTTCTTGTTCCAGTACAAACATGTGGTGGTTGAAAAACTGTTGCAGTTTCTCGTTGGTGAAGTTGATACACAGCTGCTCCAAACTGTTAAACTGATATAAAGGTTAAACTATTTAGAACAGTGCCTTAATTAGTTCAAAAAGATTACCTTTGAAAGGAAAAGTGATCTGTTTCTTACTCACATCAAAGATCTCAAATCCAGCAATGTCCAAAACACCAATGAAGAACTGTCTGGCCTGCTTAGTGTCCAACATCTCATTAATACGGACGACCATCCACAAGAACATTTTCTCGTAGACAGATTTACAGAGGGCCATGACCGAGTTGCCAACTTGTGGCACAGTCTGTCCCTTGGTCACCATCTCATTCCCAACCTTCACTCGGGGGTAACACAGAGCTTTGAGCAAGTCCGCAGAATTCAGGCCCATGAGGTAGGAGATTTTATCAGCCACTAAGATGGAAGTAAAGTGTTACAGTTTCAGAAAATATATTAACGTGATGTGTGTCATTCACCATGTTCAGGAACTGCTTTGATTCTGATTTCACTATCAGTTTCTCAACCATCTCCTCTGGGAACACCAGCCTTTCCATGTATTTGATCTATTTCTGACGTAGCACATCTGATTAAACTCATCTGCCAATTATCAGGATTGATTAATGAATACGGTGAGCTTCTTCAGCGGTTACAGCTAAACTGTGGAACGTCTGGTGTCCCAAGGAGAGGGTTGAAAAACACCAGTTTAACAACACCAAGTTTCCCTGTATCTCCATATTGTTTCTGCATTTACCCTCGGTGCCGTCAGGCTCTGCCTGCTCCTCACGCTGCTTCTGCTTGAACTTCATGGCTCCATGATGCATCACAGCACCGGTCAGCTTGTAGATGCTCATTTTCTCATCAGCATTGAATCCCAAAATGTCAATGGCCTCCTGTAAGTTAAAGGAGTTTGGCCACAATTACACCATAATGACCTATAAATGATAAAAATGTGCAATATGCATTTGTGCAAGAATAAATAAAATGTGTATAGAATATTATACGTTATATTGTCAATAGCCATTTTTGGACCCACTATATCTTGTTTCTTTGGGTAAACTACCACTTACCTTCAGTCCACCTACAATGCCCTAATTGAAATAAATTGGTGTGACCATAAAACATTTTTTTGGAGTGCTACTGTATGTCCTATTGCTAAATTTTGGGGGGCCACAGATTATTGTTTTTTTTTTAGTCCTAAACCAGGTTATGTAAACAAACGTTCTGCTCTTCCATTGAACCGGTTATAAACTTTATTTGAAATATAATCTAAAATTAATGGAAAGTAATCAGATTATGTTACTGATTTTGGGTAATCCAAAAGTTACATTACTGATTACAATTGTGAATGGATATCTAGTAAGTGTAACAGCTTACATTTAAAAGTAACCTACCCAACTCTGTTGATTTTGTATAACAATATGCCATATGTTAATATGATCACAAAAAATAATGACATAAATAAATACAATTTGCTTACATCAGTTGCAATGAACTCTTCCACATCATTAATACTCTTGACGGTAACTTCACCCTGACTGATCATGGGATAGTCATAGGGGTTCGTGGTGATCAGAAGTCCCTCTGGAATCATTATTATAGAATAAATTATTTTTTCAGATGTTTTATAAAACCTTTTATAAAATGTTTCTGTATTTGTGTCATACCCAGCAGTTCTGGCTTATGTCCAGTCATGAGCTGATAGAAGATGTGGTAGCTTCTTTCAGCAGACAGCTGAAATGTTACTCTGGACTTCTCCAGCAGATCTGTAGTTCAATTATATCTGGTTTAGAATTAACACCCTACAACAACAACATAAATATATATATACACACCGATCAGCAATAACGTAATGAACACCTGCCTAATATTGTGTAGGTTGCTGCCAAAACAGCAGCCCCATATGCAACAAACTGCAATGCACTGTGTTCTGACATATTTCTATCAGAATGGTTCACTGCTTTTTCTTCCTTGGACCACTTTAGATACCTACTGACCGCTGCAGACTGGGAACAACCCACTAGAGCTGCAGTTTTGGAGATGCTCTGACCCAGTCGTCTAGCCATCACAATTTGTCCCTGCGGCTCAAATAATTTTTCCTGCTTCTGACACACCAACTTTGAGGACAAAATGACAAAGCAGGAGAAATTGGGAAGGATTTGAGCAATTTTGACATGGGTCAGAACATCTCCAAAACTGCAGCTCTTGTGGGGTGTTCCCAGTCTGCAGTGGTCAGTACCTATCAAGAGTGGTCCAAGGATGGAAAAGCAGTGAACCTGCAACAGAGTCATGAGTGGCCAAGGCTCATTGATGCATGTGGTGAGTGTAGACAAGCTACTGTAGCTCAAATTGCTGAAAAAGTTAATGCTGGTTCTGATATAAAGGCGCCATGGGAACACAGTGCATCACAGTTTTTTGTGTATGGGGCTGCTGTTTTGGTGGCAAAAGGGGGACCTACACAATATTTGGCAGGTGGTCATTATGTTATATGTATATATTTATATATATATTTATATTATATATGATATATTTTGTTGTTGTAGTTTGCAAATGTGTACAGTATTTATACTTACAAGTTTCAATATCGGCTGAAGCCAGCTTTCCGGTGGTACCAAAATGGATTCTAATGAATTTACCCTGAAGAGGAAAGAAGTTGTTAATATCCTAACCAACATTTTACCAAGCTGTTGATGTGAAACTGCATTGTAACATTACTTACAAATCGGGAGGAGTTGTCATTCCTCACAGTCTTTGCATTACCATAAGCCTCCAGTAAGGGGTTAGCTGCAATGATTTGGTCCTCCAGCGACCCCTAGAGAAGACATTTATACTATATTTATAAAATTTTAAAATCTACTTACATGGACTTCATTTAAGAACATTAAAATGTAGAACTTGACGCATTGATGCATCCATTTACTGCACACAGTATATGGGCAGATAAAAACTGTTAACTACGGATCAGTTTTAATTAAGAGCCATTACAAATTCAGTTGACTATGCCACTGCTAATTAAACTTCTAAGCATTTAGTGGCATGTGTGTGAAAACAATAACAACTTGAACTGGACTCCTTCATGCTAAGATGTTACTTGAATGTAATTATACCAGTAAAAGAAAAACAAAGCATGCTCACTTAGCCCCATTAGTTCCATAGATTTTTAGCTTGGTGGCTAATGTTAGTTGGATTTTCTACTCATAACCCAGGGATTATTTTCCCTTGACCCTTTTAGGTTGAGGAAGCAAAGAACATCTAGAAGTAAAATAGTGAAATTCTTCTTTAAAATTATGCTGAATGGCAATGTGCAAAGATAGTGTGTTGTGCATGCAGGCTTTTACAGAATTCCTCGTAGATCACTTGGTAAATAAATATATGGTGCTTTCAATGACAGGGTTGTAGGTTCAATTTCTACAGACCACTGGTATGAAATGCATTCATTCTCTACTTAGATTAGATTAGATTATCTGCTAATTTACTTAAACGTAACATTTCCAGGCACATGCATACAGACTCCTATCAGAGATCAAATTATATCACTTCTTCCCTATGCTTACTTAATATGTTCCTCTAATTTCATAACTGAATGTAAAGTGTCCCAAAAGCATTTCTTAAGATATCATGAGGTTAGTTATTAACTACTCTCAGATCTCCTGTGCACACACGAGGGGCCTCATTTATCAAGAAGTGTTCCCATAACGACTGAACCTTCCATGTGCCAGGGTTCCCTTGGCATTTATACCTTGGCATTTAAACACCCCAAATGTTGCTTAAAGAGATGTAATGAATTGTTTGTTTCCTTAATTTGATGATCTGTACACAAAACCACAATACACTAATAAATCATAGTCAACAAACCTTAATTTTGGCAGTTGGTGCCGCAGCTGCTTGCTCTTTCTTGCCTCCAGACACTGCGATTGTCGCAAAGTACTGGATGACACGCTTGGTGTTCACAGTCTTTCCTGCACCGGATTCTCCACTGTGGGAAGGATACACTCAAAATAAACACCTTGTGGATACCTGTGATAAAAATGATTGAAGAATAACCACCTAATGAAGCTAATGCGTTTCTTATTCAATAGACAGATGCTTACGTAATGAGGATAGACTGGTTTTCACGATCTGCAAGAGGACAAAATATTAATGATCAGCCTTTGTTGATGAGACAGCATTGTGTCATTTGAAACAATTTAATCTGCACTAATTAGTAAGCATACCAGTGAGCATGAACTGATAGGCGTTGTCAGAGATGGAGAAGATATGGGGCGGGGCCTCAACTCTCTTTTTGCCTCTGTAGGCGTTGACAACCACGGAGTCATACACTGGGAGCCACTTGTAGGGGTTCACTGTTACACAGAACAGCCCAGAGTAGGTCTGACAGAGAGGACAGTAATGTTTATTACTCTACTTTACTTAATTTATTTACTGCTGGATTATCAGCTAATATAAACTCACATAGATCATCCATGCTGCATAACGCTCTTTGAGGTTATACAACACAGTGGGCTCATTGAGGTGGGTCATCATGGCCATATCCTCAATCTTATCGTACTTTGGAGGGTTCATGGGGTAGATTTCATCCTCCTTTACGGTGATGGTCTGTGTAAGATATAATAACAAAACACAATATTGATTGAAAATGTATTTGATGGAACTAATAACATTGATCAGAGAAACAAGAAGCGAATTTAAATCACGTACTTTCCCACACAGAGTTTTGACAGTGGCTTTGCCCCCCTCTTTACTCTGGAGAACTCCTTTGAGGTACATCTCTTTGGGCTCTGCCACAAAGAAAGCTGTTTTGGCATCAAAGGGCGCAGCCTGGGCCGCAATCCTCTCCCTTTCTGGCTTCCGAAGGAAAATGGCCGCCGGGCCAAAGCATTCCATCTCTGCGTCCCCCATCGTGGCTCTTTATTGCTAAAATGGATTAGATTGTTGTTTACAAACAGTAAGATACAAAAAAATATGATCACTGTGGAATTATGACCTTAGACGTTGGCTTATATTTATAAATCAGTTTTTTACTTAATAACATTTTTAATTAAATAAATTAGTCACCCTGCAATTTTAACTACAGAGGGACCAATAAATCGTGTAGGCACACCAAGAAAAGTGTAGTCAGGTGCGTAAAAAGAGGAAGAATATTGAAAAAGGGTAAAAGCTCTTGCTCACTGTCAATGCTTGTAAATGTAAACCATAGAAGGACCCCTACAGAGTTTCCTGATAGTTTCTATAGAGGTCAAAGTTTTTCTTTGAACTGAACATTTTGACAAAGTTTCTGATGGACAGCTGTGATGTAATCTTTCCATTGATCTATGTTGACATTGTGTGAGTAAAGGGCCTTGTCCATGTTCAGAGTTAAAAATGCTTTGCGTCAGCTGTGCCATTAATTTCCTATGGGGCAGGCGTTTGCTCCCAACCTAGTGAAGTATCTACCCTAGGCGCAAAAACTCTCTGGGCGCAACTCTCGGAGAGCAGCTCTCTGCTGCGATCAAAGTTTAAATATTTTCAATTTTCACCCCAACTGACGCTCACCTCCCGAAGCGCAACCAATGGCACTGCAGTTTGTATTGTCATTGTAAACACAAAAAAAAGAGAAAGTAATTTTTTGTTTGTCAAAGTAGCCTGAACTACAATTTAACACTGAAATCGTATGACGATATGGGTAAGAAGTCACTGGCATTAAATCATTTCAGATAGAAAAGCAACAACTACTAGCCTGTTTGCTAGCCTGCTAGCTAGTTACAGTGCTACAACATTATCAGAATGCGCCCTACCTAGCAAAGAGCAAGTCATGGAACACTTTTCATAAACAAGGCCCTTTGGGAATAAAACTGTGCAAACACTTTTGGGAACAAGGAAAAAATAGGAGGAACGGAAAAAGTGATAATACATAAACATCACTGGTGCTGCACTATTTTAAGTTTTAAAATTTTTGAGAAATACTAGTTAGATGTCACAAAACGGGGAGTTAGTCTACTGTTTCTGAGATATCAAATAGGTCGGCGAAATGTTTCTCAAAAGTACATATTTGGTTGTGTTAAATTTCTGACAGTAATGTTGCTAATCGATCATGCTACCATAGATTTGAAGCAGTTCTTTATCTATTGATGCTACATTTTCTGCAATAGAGAACTAGCAATGTACTGCAGAGCAGCTTATATGGAGGATTCAGGAAAGTCTGACACTGACATTTTGTTTCTGATCTGTCATTTACCATGATTTACTCCCAGGCTGTACTGTACCATTTTTCATGCTTTTAAATTCTCAAATAAATTAGATAAAATCATATGATATAAAACATATGTTATCAAAGTATATAGGAGAATCTTTAAGATATTTAATCATCCACAATTTATCACATATAATTGTCTTTAAGTGTAATCCTTCTGTAAAATATTTGGCTCTCTGGTGAACGGTACTTTACAGGTTTTTAGACACATTTATAACATGGTACATAACTAGCTGGTATTCCCCCAGTAGATGTCACTGTATGCTGTATTTACATTACATTTGTCTTCATAAGAATGTTGTCACTTGATGAATACTATTGTACTGTTCTAACACAACCTGATTCTACACAAAATAATAAGGATCAAAATAGTAACTAAAAATGTATAGTCAGGATGACAAAAACATTTAAATAACTTTAAGAAAGGGTAGGTTGTATTTGCTAATTAAATTGATTTACCTTGTTTGACAAATACGGTGAAAGCAGGTCTCTGATTGTCTTGGTATAGAATACAAAAACAAAATATTATTTTAGTATTTCTTCAGTATTTTCTACATTTAAAAATGTAACATTAAATCCAAAGCCTTTATGTGTTAATAAAGTTATTATGAAAGTAATGAAAGTTTCATAATTTTAGATGCTTGTTATCTATGAGCAAGGCAAGACGGATGTAGCATCTGCATTGAAGCATGACTCACCCAGCTGGGTCCCTGTCTGTCCTTGGAGGAGATGTGTGGCCTCTTTTATATGGGGACAAGTGTTCTCAGGAGATTACTACTTGATCTCAATTTGGTAATGTATTTTTGTTTGGTTTGGCAGTAACCTCTAGACCTTCGTTTGATGAGTGATTGCTTTGTGACATATCCCATTTAACTCACGTATAATCATAGAGATCAGTGGCTGTCATTATTTGAGTGATTTATTTAAATGATTAGCCTCAAATATTAGATATTACTTTACTTGTTTATTTTTCCATTTTCTTTCCCATTTATCGTAATGTATAACAAAAGTATTGTCTTGACTTTAGACACATGGTTGAAAATGTTTGGTTCTCAATTCGATTCATCACACTACACTGTACATTTAACAGTGGAGAATAGATGCACAAAAAAGTAGTACACAGAACAAAAAGTAATTGAAGGTCAGGCCAACGTATGCACCTAAATTGTGTCCATGGTTTTAAATTGTGTGTAAAAAACATTGATAATAAAATGTGTAGCACAACAGACTATCCTTATTTAGTAATGAAGAAGCCTTGAAATGTCATTGGTATACTGTTGCAGTGGCCTTGCAAGTCTGAAATTCTAAAAAGAAATAAAATGGGTACAGCAATGAGCTTGAAGGAGGGTGGGCGGGGAATGGAGGTCGCCAAGAGATTATTGTTCCAGACAACAGAGCCAACAGCTGTGGTCATACCAGAGAATCACAAGGAGGAGAATGGCAGCTTCCCAATGGGGACCCATCTTAAGTTGAGTGTTTAAAATCATTGCTTTTATGCTCTCTCAAGGTTTAGCTTCTTTAGGTTACAATAGTTTTGGCTGACATTTTGTATTTGTTTTATTTTTGTATGCATAACATCCCATCAGAGGTTTACTTTAACATAAGACTAGTTTTTTTTTAGCAAACACTAATATTCACTCTGGAACTTGTATTGAATCCTTGAATCCTTAACATTTACGTGAGACATTTTGGTTTGCGGAACAATTATTATGCTCACGCAACTCAGACATAGATATGTTACAAACATTTGTAATTTAGAAAACACAACTATCTATATTAACCTTCATTGCATTCATCTTCGTCTGGCGATGTCTTGTTGAGATTTGTAAGAAAGCAAAAGGGTGACCTTGTGCCCACTGTTTTGCCAAGTATGTGACATGAAGTCACCACCAAGGGATCTAACCAAGAGAAGGCTGCCAGAAGAATTCCTTTGATTTCCATTGGAAAGTTGGAATGGATGGATAAGACATTCTAAAGTGGTTACCCACAGGTTATAATGGGTATCTCTGTACAGTATGCCTATTCAATAATGATACTTGATATCTCCTTTGAAACACTCGCATTAGGACATATTTCAAATATAGATGGCAGCTTGGTTGTGTTCTGTCATATGTCAACATGCCTAGAAGGCTTATTGTGTTTTCACCGACCTTGATATCTTACTCTCAAATTCATCCGCTCCATCTTCAATGTTTGTCAAGCAGCATCAACTGTGGACATGGTAGCAGACCTCTGCGATTGTCAAGCAATAACAACAACAACAAAACTTTTAATGTTATTCAGGCTTTGTTTACAAAAAAAATGTACGGTTTTGAAGACGCTTATTAGAGTGTGGATTTTTAAAAATTATTCATAGGACCAATTCCAAATTCCACTTGTGCAGAATGAAGTCGATCTCTGACTGTATTGAACAGACCGGTAAGTCTTGCCAATTATTGTGTGATTCCCTTGTTTTGGAATTGGGCTAACAGTTAATGGATAATGATTAGATGTCATGTTTTATTTTTTATTCATACTAAGAACGTATAATTAATGTTTCACTTAGATACAGTAGCTGTATATGTTTTTATTTATTTGTAGGCTATGCAGTGATAACGTACATGAATAGTCTGCAAACATCCACTGGATGGTGCTATGGTTCTACCGCACATCATCTTTAGTCTAGTCTGCTCCACGGCAAGACCAAAGGTGGTTCAGCATGAAGATACGCAGCCACTAGGCAGTACTTGTGGCCGATGTTAGGGCTAGCTAGTAAACGAGCAACAATAACGCAGAGCAGCAGGTGCTTGATACAGGTGACTGTGGAGCAACCATTTAAAAGGTCAACGCATAGTGTTTGAATGTTGACGTGGATGAGCAAGGACAGAGTGCAGCGTATAGGGAGAAACAGTAAAAAAAAACTGTGTGAAGTTGAAGAGGAAGAGTGCAGTATCTAAGCTCAAATCAATGGAGTCAAGGCGACCAGGATGATTGCATTGTCTAGTAAGGTCGTGTCCGCTAAAGATATGTGATGGTGTCTAAATCTATGGTACTTTATACACAGCAAAATCACCAGTGTTAAATCAACTCTGAGAGTGTTAAATTAACACTCTCAGTGTTTATATAGCGTCAATGGGAAGTATATAAACACTGAGAGTGTTGATTTAACACTGGTGATCCAGCCCTCCCAGTTAATGTCTGCACTGGAAATCTGAGTGACAATCAGTGGCAGCTTTTTTGTTGCTATGGTATGACATATGGTTCTTGTAGATGGAGTCCAGTTAAGGAGCTGTAGCTTTGGGTATCATGGAATGTCATATGGGGGTTGTACAGTGATAAAGCAAAAGGTGGAAGTGTAACAGGTGCATATGCAGAAGCCGTGAAGTTTGTCAACACAACCAAACCCAAGGCAGAAGAGCCGGTATTTCAGTGGGAAAAGAGTGGGATGGAGTGTGGGAAAGATGTAGGAAAGAGAATAGGTTAAGAATGCTAGATATTAGGTAGATTGTTATTGACCATGCAACTAACATAGTACTAACTGTAGTAACAACATGGTCCTTACACAGGTATGACTATGCAACTATTGTACATGGTAAACAAGGACATCCTCAAACACTTGTCAATATATATGAGTCCTTGTTCGTCTCCAGACAGTATTGAGGGCATTAAATCCCCACACCACATAACACATCTAGCCTGACCTTCTACTCTCCCAAGGGCCATCAAATGTAGTCTCTTCCAGGGTTTATAAAGGTTCACTATTATCATATTTCCTTTCCTACCACATTTTACCTCTACCGTACATACTCCTGTTCAACCATCTCCCACCAGTATACAGGTATAGGATCTCCTGTTTTATAAAGGATGCACACCCTCATTCTTCCACACATGACAAGGTTTACTGACTCGTTAGCTTGTAAACACTCAACACTGTTTGAAATTCTCAGTCACGTTACCCTCCATTCCATAGAAGGATCTACACCATTATGAAAATAAACTAATACAGAACATGATTTCTGGCTGCGCTGATTATCTAATGTTATTCTCTTTATAATTGAGGTATACTGTATACTTTTCCCATTTGGATTACTTTGCTGTCAAATTCAAAATGAACTCTATAATCATAGTGTTAGATTTACATGGGTTGTTTGGATAGAAAGGTGGATGTTATAGCATTGATCTAATGGGATGGTTGAGCAATTCATGTGAGTTAACAATTGTATTCCCAACACTGAAATGTTTTGGTCCAGAAACTTAATGCAGAGCATTTAGAAATTAATTGTTTTCCAAGGACCCTAAAAAAAACAATATGTTAATGTTGGTGCATTTTTTCCCCCTAATGTGAAAGCAATGTAGACAAAACAAGTAACAATGAAATGTAAAAACCATGTATTAAACATTTCATTTTTATTTTTGCCATTAAAATTTCAGTAATATTTGTAGTCTAACAGTCCAGGCCGTAATGGCAGTAATATGTCTGGTCTAGCAGTCCAGGGCCGTAATGTCAGTAATATGTCTGGTCTAGCAGTCCAGGGCTGTAATGTCAGTAATATGTCTGGTCTAACAGTCCAGGCCGTAATGTCAGTAATATGTCTGGTCTAACAGTCCAGGCCACAATGTCAGTAATATGTGTGGTCTAACCCTGCTAGGTCAATTGACGCTCTAGAGCGTCAAACGCGATTATCTCACGAACCGTACATGCAACTAATGCTTGGTACCATTGGAAAGGGGAGAATTAGACGCAAATAATGAGTGGTGGCATATCTCTGTGTGTTACTCACAGCTGGAGATATCGCGCCTCAAAGCCGACGATGGTCTTTATTTTTGACAAAAAATATCACAGACAGGAAGTAGGAAGTGAAAATAACAAAATAACCACTTTTTCAATAACATAGGACATCATCCTGCATAAAACAACCATTTTTGGAGTTGGAATTTAGCTGGGTTTTAAAAACGTATAGAAATCTAGTTAGAAATGAGTATAGCATTTTGATGTTGACTTGTTTGTATGGCCTCCAAACTTTGCACACTGGTCCAGGAGCCCTAGGGGCTTGAAAATAAGTAATAAAAATCCTTATTCATTATAGTTTACATGCTTTTACACATAAAAAACAACAAAATATACATACGTTCTTTAGTTTTTTGGGATAAATATTTAATAAAACATAAAATTCAATGACCCAGGATGTTGGATTTCATTCTTCCATGTTGTAGCCATGGGTCTGCTGAGTCCAGAACAACAAGGCACTTCACTGTAGGTCAAAGTATGACCTTTCTAGAGGCTAAAAAGTCAACTATATGCCAGGCGGACCTAAAACCTTTTAGACCTTGAAGGGTTAACAGTCCAGGCTGTAATGTCAGTAATATGTGTGGTCTAACAGTCCAGGCCGTAATGTCAGTAATATGTGTGGTCTAACAGTCCAGGCCGTAATGTCAGTAATATGTGTGGTCTAACAGTCCAGGCCGTAATGTCAGTAATATCTGTGGTCTAACAGTCCAGGCCGTAATGTCAGTAATATGTGTGGTCTAACAGTCCAGGCC
>JACXGM010007431.1:0-20288 GCA_016801145.1 Umbra pygmaea
CTGCAGTTTCAGACGGATCTACAGTAGCCTACGTGTTTCATCCATCTGCCGATGGTGTCGCCATTTCTCATTTCACCCGTTTTTGTGCGTACGCATGGGTCAGAGTTTCCGTGAAGGACCGCACATTTTCCCGTCAAGTTTGCTTTTTATAAATCCCAATTATTGCGTAGAGAGATGCGTACGTCTTCTTTTGTGCGTATGCCAGCTTTATAAATGAGGCCCCTGGTGTTTACTGCAACACTTTACTTTTTTCTCTGTACAAATTATTTTATTATCATCATTATTATTTGTTAGTGTTTTTAATATAAAGTTATCTTTCACTTTGTAGGCACTAAACCAATCACATACATTGTCATGACGTTTGCGCCATGCATGCGCATGTCGCTTTTTTCTGTTAAGCTTGCCCCGAATATGCACGTACCACTTTGCTCTCTCTCTCAAAAGGATCTACTACTCTCCCTATCTTTTCATACACACCAAATGCATTAGCTCCTCCCATACCTGGCGCAGGGTGCAACATACAGCCTAGGTCACATTTATTTATTTAAAGGAAAATGCTGCATCTGTGGTTGTTTAAAAATAGCCCAAGAACCCGCGACCAATATATTTTCTAATTTGATCAAAAAAAGCCCAATTTGGCTAGAAAACCGCGGACATGGCAACACTGGGCGGGGGGAACAAAGTAGAGTGTCAAACTTGTTTTAACATCGTTATGTGCCAGGCTGCCAGCAGTCTTCCTTCACCGATTCACTAAACGAATAGAATTCACTCGTTCGCGAAAGTGAGAATCGCTGTTCTCGAATCGGCGAACGAATACTTTTGGTAAACTGAATAAAAAGCAACAATCCCTGCCAAAAATCGAAACACTAATCTTACTATGTTTTAATACACATTTTTTTACTTTCACAATCAAAGGAAGCCCCGCCGTGAAGCAGGGCATCAAAAAATTAGTTGATACTCATAATGTTCCTCTCCACGGAAATCTTTAGTAAAAGGCGAAAGATTTATTCGATTTGAAGAGAAACCAGAGTGTACTGAAATTATTCCACAGAACGACAGGGATGGTATTCACGGACATGACTTTCTCTATATTGGTAACGCAAATCGTGGCACACAAAAAGAAACATAGTGCTCTGTGCAAAATGTTACGTCGTATAAACATCTATTGCATGAATTTAGGATGGTTGAAATATACTTTTATTTAAAAATAAACTAAACAAGTTTCACACCAGGTGCATGATGGGTAGTTTGTTAATTATTAGGCTAGGTACCTAAAAAAGCGCAGCTTTTCAGCAGGTGGCGCTCTTGTGCATGTTTTGTTGTTCATGAAGCATTATTAATTATAAAATGTGCAATGTATTGAAGGAACGACAAATAGATGAAATATATTCCCTCCTGCAAAGATCAATTAGAGACAATAATGTCCTGATTGATTTAAATTCATTGATTGATTAATTGTAAATGACAATTATAACTGCACCCGGAAACAAGATGCAGTTTAAATGAATAGACCGATAGTAGCATGTATATACTGCGGTATAAAACTGTCGGTTGTATATACCATACTTACAAAACTGTCTATATATTATTTTAAATGGTATAGAATATTGTTATTTTAATTGGTACAGCATATATATAAAAGTAATTTTCCATGCCATATTTTATAATATTTATTGCTTCTGCTGTCGTACACTCTCCGGACCACTGCTCAGTACATAGTGTATTTTTATTGTTATTATTATCGTTTTAAAATACTTTATATTGTATATAACCTTTTTAAGCCCTCTGTGTAGATGTGTCGAGCCTTGTCAAAAGAATTTCTCTGCATAGGATGATGTGCAGTGGCGGCGACAGGCCGGGGCGAGACGGGGCTAAAGCACCCCCAAGAATAAGCCTAGCACCCCCTTTAGCACCCCCTAGAAATGATTCCATATTTTCATATAAAAACATACATCGTTATTTTACCTGGATAATGTACATTCGCTTTTCTAAACGTCCAAGCAAGCAAAGTTTGCATAGTCGTTATCGTTAACTAACCATCCCTTCCATCCCCGCATGCAACTGGATGTAATGAAACTGATGCGCGGTTTGAGGATCTATTCCGTAACACAAAATATGTCAACATGCTGCATTCTCATAATATCCAGATAGCAAAAAAAGAGAGGCAGAGGCAATATTTTACAAGAATAAATATATTTTCCTATAAATAACTGTATTGCATGCCTGGCATATAAATTAAATGCCCTATTGTCTTTGTGGAATGGATGATTGCGAGTAGGAGTTATTCGGAGAACAGACAGGACAGGAGTGCTGACCTGTCCAACTTTTACAGATGAAGGGGAAAAATCTAAAATATATCTATATGTCATTAGTCTGTTTTTTTTACCTAAATCGCTTGAATTAGGTCTAATTATTTTACTATCTCGCTCATCATGCAACTCGCTCACTCAGGGAGAGCATAGCGCGCAAATATATGGATCTGTCCCACTATGCGTAAGAAACGTTTGTGAAATAGCCTAACGAGTATTTGCGTGAAAAACGAATGGCCTTTTACATTGAAAACTCATAAATAGAGAAGTTTGATTGCCTGTTGTCCATACAATTTTGCATAACAAAAGTCAGCTGCATGGTTGCCAAACGTTTCTCTGCCAACAAGGAGGAAATGCCAGCTCGCGCTTCATGATCTGTCTGATCTGCAATGTTGAGTTTGCGTTCAAATTGTCGAAATAATAATGCAGACTTATTTTTCCAACTTCACAATTTTCTCTATGATTTCATTCTCAATCAGCGGAGGATGTCAGATTCCGAATATATTATAGAGCCATGATATGCTGCTATGAATTTAGAAGTCTGCGTTGACAACCTGAGTGTTTCTTCTCCGCAGCACTACCAATTAACACCAAATTGAGCAGATAAAGAGAGTTCACACCTAAACAGTCATCAATTAATTGAAAACAAAGAGTAAAAAATGATTCCTTATGGTCAATGCTTATTTATGAACTCCCTTTACCTGGTCATAGGTTATGAACTTCCCAAAACAGACTTTTTAACAATGCTGAACATTTGACAGAAAATGTGTGAGAGCAATATTAACACATTCATTGTGCTGTCCCTTATTCATAGTTTTAAGAGTAGCCTATGGTGATTGTCTCATTGGGAATTCGCCATAGAACTTTGAGATTGTGAAATGTGAAATGTTGTTAGGTTTTCTCCTATTGAACAGACACTTGTGTCATTGAGTTGTAAGAAAGCTGTGCAGGTCGCCTGAGTGCGCATGAATGCAATTCATGTCAGCACCTCCATGCATTGAGCTAGCTCCCCCTTTGCACCTCCAGTGAAAAATGTCTGGCGCCGCCGCTGTTGTTATCCAGATGTTGATTTGAAGCGAAGGCTTCAGAGTTGTTTATGCAGCAATAAGCAAACTTTGAAAATGTAAGAAACATTATTGAGGACTTTGCAAAAGAAATGCTACCAGCTAGTTTCTTAGCAAATGATCTGCTCTATATTCACTGTCTAGATTTCTTCATTTGCAGTCAGTGTGATCAAGGCAGATGTTTACGGCAAGAACAGAAAAGAGCTCATTGTTGAATTAACAGACATTTCTGATGATGGGATAATAGGCTACCTTGCAAAGCAAATACCCTAACAGAGTGGGTAGTATGTGCAATAGTTCTGAAAAGTTCCTCAAAGCTATATAATCCATGCACCTCAGACCATACTAGTAAAGACGGACATGACAGCAGGAAGCAGTGTGACTACACAATTCCCTCTCTCCTGTATAGAGTAAGTACACATGCGAATTGTCTAGTGTCATCACATTTTAAGAGCGCTTTACATAAATCCCTTCAAGGTCTTGGGGGTCTTAGGTCCGCCTGGCACACAGTTTACATTTTGGCCTCTAGAAATTTCATACTTTGACCTACAGTGAAGTGTCTTATGGTTCTGGACTCAGCAGACCCATAGATACAACATGGATAAATGAAATCCAACAGCCGGGGTCATTATATTTTATAATGAGAATTCACAGATAAAGTTTCTCTTTTTAAATCTTCCCCTTAACATTTGAAGGAATCTGTGTGTGTGGGGGACGCTGACGGGGGGGACTGGGATTGTTGGAGGTCCCAAATTTAGTTTTTGCACAGTCATATTTTTCTTACCGGGCAGCCCTAAATGTATAATTGTGTCCCGGGCCTGGGGATTCCTGTCGGCATGTCTGTGTGTGTGCTCAAATATGTGTGTGCTCAAATTCCCCATACTTTTAGAGTTACAACTAAGGGATGGCTGCAGTGTATAAGAAATG
This sequence comes from Umbra pygmaea, assembly GCA_016801145.1. Classification (NCBI taxonomy): domain Eukaryota; kingdom Metazoa; phylum Chordata; class Actinopteri; order Esociformes; family Umbridae; genus Umbra; species Umbra pygmaea. The sequence goes on from JACXGM010007431.1 coordinate 4,301, forward strand.
AACTGACAGCTAGTAAATCTTTGAACATGGAGTGATAATAATAATAAATGAAATATGTCAGGCTCACAATTTTTACAATTGAAGCACTATAAAAGTTGGAGAAATTACAAATTCAATGTCCATTGCATTAAAAAAATATTAATTGATATGCAAATAAACATCCAGCAAAAAAAATGGCAAGTGATGTATGCCCTCAAATCTGTAGATGTGCATGGATTTGTCCTTCATCCCTTAAAGAACTTGGGAGCAACTAGGGTACAAACCTTCTGTATAGTGTAACGTGTCATAATGTAATTGTGTATAGGACAAATATACACACCTTTTGTAATGTTTATTGTGTCTTAACTTAATTTTGTGTAGGACAGTGAGTGAGTGAAAAAGCGTGTGTTTGTGTGTGTGTGTGTGTCAGGGATGGACCGGGTGGGAGAGACCGCATGTGATCAAATGTATACCTCAAATTTGCAGCACATTCGCCAGGACAGGAGTCATTCTTCATGCCTACTATGTCAAACATCTCTCGCAGATAAGGCCAAGGATGATTGGGAATATCTTGCTGCTTGTCTGCCGAATCTCTGGGATCTCCGTTTTCTTCATTTTAAATCATTTCGCCATCCATAATACTGCTAACGTTACTGCGATCAAGTCGCAATGATTTGCCGCGAATGAATGCTGCCGAATCTGTCGAGTCGTCTTGTGGTACGTCAAATGCAACGTATATTCCCATCCAATAGATTGAATTCGGTATTAATGACGCGAGAAATAATAACGGTAACTCCACTGAAATTATTTGAAACTAAATAACGACACAATTTTGTAAAATGTAAGGAGTAGAAAGTACCGATATTCGTGTTAAAAATGTAAGGAGTAAAAGTAAAAAGTCGGCACAAAAATAAATAGTAAAGTATAAATGTCAGAAAAATCTACTTGAGTACATTGACTAAATTTGTTATTTTGTCATTTTCACTTTTTACTTCCTGTGATATTTTTAGTCAAATCGAAAGACCATAGTTGGCTTTGAGGCGCGATATCTCAGGCTCTGAGTAACCCACAGAGATGAGCCAGTATGCTGCCTTGTATGCTGACGACTTGCTTTTGTATGTAACTGATCCTGTCTCCCACTTGCCTAAGATATTGTCTCTATTGGAAACTTTTGGCTCTTTTTCTTGGTACAAGCTTAACCTGCAAAAAAGTGTATGTATGCCTTTAAATGCAACAGTGCTTACACTTCAACATTCTGATTTGCCATTCCAACTGAATCGTCTTGGTTTCAAATATTTAGGAGTTAATGTTACTCGCTCACTGTCTTCCTTATTAGAGACAAACTTCCCTCCTATCTTTCCCATATGAAGACTGCATTTCAGAAATGGCAGCGCTTACCCATGTCTATGCTTGGAAGAGTAAATGCTGTTAAAATGAATATACTTTCAATCCATCCCCCTTGTTTTTACCCAAAACATATTTTAAATACACTGCTAAAATAAATAAAGGGAACACATAAACACCACAATGTAAATCTAAGTCAATCACACTTCTGTGAAATCACACTGTCCACTCAGGAAGTAACACTGATTGACAATCAATTTCACTGTTGTGCAAATGGAACAGACAACATTTGGAAATTATAAGCAATTAGCAAGACACCCCCAATAAAGGAGTGGTTCTGCAGGTGGTGACCACAGACCACTTCTCAGTTCCTATGCTTCCTGGCTGATGTTTTGCTAACTTTTGAATGCTCGCAGTGCTTTCACTCTAGTGGTAGCATGAGACGGACTCTACAACCCACACAAGTGGCTCAGGTAGTGCAGCTCATCCAGGATGGCACATCAATATGAGCTGTGGCAAGAAGGTTTGCTGTGTCTGTCAGCGTAGTGTCCAGAGCATGGAGGCGCTACCAGGAGACAGGCCAGTACATCAGGAGACGTGGAGGAGGCCGTAGGAGGGCAACAACCCAGCAGCAGGACCGCTACCTCCGCTTTTGTGCAAGGAGGAGCAGGAGGAGCACTGCCAGAGCCCTGCAAAATGACCTCCAGCAGGCCACAAATGTGCATGTGTCCACTCAAACGCTCAGAAACAGATTCCATGAGGGTGGTATCAGGGACCGACATCCACAGGTGGGGATTGTGCTTACAGCCCAACACCATGCAGGACATGTGGCATTTGCCAGGGAACACCAAAATTGGCAAATTTGCCACTGGCGCCCTGTGCTCTTCACAGATGAAGAGCACAGGGTTCCTCCTAATGCAAGACAATACTAGACCTCATGTGGCTGAAGTGTGTCAGCAGTTCCTGCAAGAGGAAGGCATTGATGCTATGGACTGGCCCACCCGTTCCCCAGACCTGAATCCGATTAAGCACATCTGGGACAACATGTCTAGCTCCATCCACCAATTGATCACAGACTGTCCAGGAGTTGGTGGATGCTTTAGTCCAGGTCTGGGAGGACATTTTTGTTCTGGTTAGATGCCCCGCAGACCTTGTGGTGCCAACCTGAGGCTGGGTCTTGTGTGTTGTCCTCTCTCCCTGCTCTCTTGTTTTCTTCCATCCCCCTATCACTTTCTCGCTACACTACCCTGTTGTCTGTAAATCTCTTAAAATATGGTATCAATTCAGGCATCACTTTCAGTCATGTTCTGCCTCTACTTTAATGCCCATCTGCAGCAATCATCTTTTTCCTCCCTCTGATTCTTTATGTTATTCTCATTTGTGTTGTTTTGCCTTTGTTGATGTTTGGAAATATTGTCGGACCTCATAATCTTGAGGATAATAAAAAACCTTGAACAAAAGAAATGTGGTGCAACAGATAATTAAATAAACTCTTTACAGTTGTATTCTGTATGTGTCCCTGAGTAAGTACCTACCACATTTCATTTTCCACATTCTTTCGTTTTTGCCAGTCCAATAACAATGCCATATACACAATTCCAACTAGAATCCTTAAATAAGCTATAATAAGAAGTCCAATAAAAAATGTGGGGCACCAGATAATGAAATAAACTCTATACAATAGTCAGGCCTGGATTAAGAATTCAGAGGCCCCTGGGTACAATGTCTTGTAGGGCCCCCCATTCCACCCACACAATCAAGTTTTTGAATTTTTTGTTACTATTTGCTGGTAACACCCATAGATTGTATAATTACTGGATGGAGCCATGTGTGACATCACCCATTGGTTTGTTAAGATCTGATTTGGGTCATCTTTTTCATCTGCGCCCGAAATTGCCGTTATGGGCGCAGACATCTTGGTTGCGGATGTGACGATTTTAGACAAGAGGGAGGAGTAATCTAGCTAGCCAATAGTTATTAATTGGGATGCTAACGAAAACAGTATTAAAACATAATATTAAACAAAATGTAACGTTACTTACTGGAAAAAAGTGAAATGCCAACTGCTTTGAGTGTCTTGTCGTACAAACAAATGCCATAACCACGCCCTAAATGCCCCTTTGATTTATCGCCTATTTTAAAATCAATAAGACCATAATAAAAAAATTAACATCATGATAAACTGCAGAAGGTTTAAATCTAGCGATTAAGACCAAATCGAGGGCTTTGAGCCAGAGGGGCGTAAGTGGCATTTTGGGTGAATACGAGTTCTTAATATCAAATTAAAGGTCTCAATGAGCTCTCTCCAATGGTGCCAAAAAGACCTATCTGAGATCAAACTGTATTCAATAAAGCAGCAAAACAATTAAGACCTAACACAAAAGTGTGAGTAATGTTTGGAGCCAGAAGGGTGTAAGTGAACTTATGCCCTTCTGGCTCTGAAAAATACATGTAGGACCCACATTTTTGTTCAGAGCCAGAAGGGCATAAGTGTAGTTGGTGCCCTAAAACAGCATTCAAAATGGCTGACACAACTGCAGACATGGAACTGTCTGAGGCAGAAAAGAGTTTGATGAATATTATGAAACAAACTGGGCCCAGTTCCCCAAAACGTTCTTATCACTAAGTAGTTCTTAACCTATTTCTTAACCTCTCTCTTACCTTATGGCACAGTTCCCGACACGTTCGTACTCTAAGTATATCTTCTGTAAGTCACACTTTCGTAACGTTGGTCTGGACCATTCGTAAGCTCTCTCTTAGCGTTGTTTGAGCTCAAGCCTCTAGTCGCCGCCACTGTGCAGCAGTCTTTAGAAATCAGTGCAGCGCAGTACAAGTCAAACTATGGTATGTTGACAATGTTGTGGCTTAACAATGATTTTATGGACATTTTAAGACTAATAATAAAATATGTTCGCAATGGATACAGGCTATATATGAAATTGACTTTGTTTGGTATATTTTTGTGGTAATTAGCCTAGGCTATTTTGTAATGTCATTAAAGCGTTTAAATTGGCAATCACTTTTGATAATTAAGATCTATAAATGGGTAAGCATGGTGGTGTCCAGTAAGCGACCAACTATGGCAGCGATCCAACGTGTCCTTGTATTGAATCAAAGACGGCTCCGGCCGCGGATTGTTTTATTCAGCAAAAACCTGCACTTGCCAGGCTTGTGCAAGCTCAGCTCGTCCAGCAAAACTTCAAGTCCCTCTGACGAGAAGCTTGGTGCCCTTTTTTTTACGTTGCTTCCCCACCATTTTCTATATCTAACTCCTTCTCTCTGTTCATTGTAGATTGGTAGTTTGATTTATTGTAAACATTAACCAATGGCAATCAATACCACATTAAACAGAAGTAACTGCAGCTGATTGCCAATCAATTCTGATTGTAAAGTACCTTACCATTGAAATAAAAGTGTATTACATCATTTTTAGAAGTCACTAAACCCACGTCAAGAATCGGGACAAGTGTCACAACGGGATGAGGAGGGTGGATGATTAGCGAGGGATACCCTGTTCGTCTACCAGTCACAACATATCGTGTGAACACATTACTGACAATTTGATAATTTAATTAACAGTCTATATTTTACTGATAACTTAAACTATGCTAAAATAAATGTTACTGGAATAATTAGAGGAATGTTTCATTTACATAGAACGTGTTGTCCTTCTTAACGCCATAATGCACCTTCTCGTGAAGTGAACAATCGATTCCTGAGCAATCGATGCCAACCAATTCAGCACCTTCACTTGGGAGAGCGCCTTTGTAATGTCGAACTTAAGAGGCAGCGTGTTAAGAAGCTTCCTAAGGGACACTTCGGGGAACACACTTAGGAACATAAACAACTTTGGTAAGATATATCTTTTTGAGTCTTCTTAGTTCGCTAACAGTGAGCGTTATCGGGGAACCGGGCCCTGATGAATCCTATATTGAAGAAGTTGAAGATGAGTCAGAGTTATTTTTGAATGCGTTTCCTCACAAGAGTGATGACAGTAAGACATAATAGCTGCTTTCCGACCGTAGGAATTTTTTGCAGTTCCTAGAACATAACATTCCTATAACCCTTTTTTTCTTATTTTTTTAATAATTTGGTTCCTATAACTCTTTCAGCTCCTAATTCAGAGCAGGGTCTTTTCCTTTTCCTAGGTCTACATTGATTGGTCCAACATATAAATCATGCCCGTTGTTTTGTTTGTCTGTTGCGTATATTACATATTATGCTGGAGCCTTTATCTTCTGCGTTTCTCTGTTAAGTAGCTACTCAATTTCAATAAATATGACTCCAGCCTAGTTTTTAAATGCCGCCGTTCGAACTCCGTTATGAAGACATATCAACACAACACAATTTTTTAAATTGTATTCGATGTCATTTTCAGCCTCGTAATCTGAATAAACAAACAGCAAGCCGCTGAAGGAACCCAGCACTACTTGGGCTGAAAACAACCAGATCATCCGCATACATAAGATGATTTACACACTTATCTCCAACCATGCACCCAGTGTTACAAACATTCAACTGTGAAATGTTTTTGTATGTGGCGCTACGCTAAAGTCTAGTAACAACGCTATAAAAAGACCATTGCGGTGCTATATATGTTATGTGCAATATAAAAGTTTCCACAGTGTTTTTAAGTATGAGAGCATCCAAAACTGAACTTGACCTGTCTCGAAATGAAAGTGGAGACTGCTTATCCCGAATCATTCCTATATACAAATGCTGTTTTAAGAATTTGCTTATACAGTGATCAATTAGTCAGCTTATAATGTTAATATTGGGTCTTGTCATCCATATAAACATTTGAAAAAAAATTAAATAAAGGTGTAGCCTAAGAGTCTTCCCTAGAGAGTGATAGGCTATAGCCTAGAGAGATACAGTAAGTGGTTTCTCTCCTGTGTGTACCGTTTCATGTTCGCATACGGTTTTATGCTATTCTGGCCTTTCATTACCCATTGCAATCACATGTTTAGTCTAGTTTAGCGTCTGTGTCCAATAAGGCTAGTATCATTGTCCAATAGATTGTTTCCAATCTAATCTAATCCAATTTAATCTATCCCAGCATTCATTCATTCACAATTTTTTATTGTATTTAAGTTCGTCATTGTTTTGTTGCAGTCTGTGAAGTTGTCTTTGTTAAATAATATAGCCTTGTTTTTACCACATGTGGCTTTTTCATTTTGTAAATGTTTATCGTTAATAAAACAACGGTTATTTTCGCCATTCCTTGCGCATTTGTCTCCATTCAAAATGTCGGGCTGTAAGTCAATTCAGGCTTCAAAAAGCTATAAAGGTGCGGGTTCGGTCTCGGGTTCGGACAGATCTGTGTCGGGTTCGGTCAGTGTTGGCTTAACATTTTCAGGACCGATTAAAGCTCTAACCAGTTCTTATGGCCACTTGACCAGTGCAAATGCAAATAGCAAAACCGGTTTTGGGGGAGAGTAGTTGGTAGAACTGTTTAGAAGTGGACTTTTCCTATAACTACGTTCCTGTAACTGACTTGTATAGAAAATAAGTTTGAACATTCACCTTATCTAATCCGTAGCCCGAATTATTAGTATCAGGGTATTCAAGTAGGATATTAATAAATATGAATGATATCATTTAGATGCACAGTATGAGATGAGGGGGAGAGATGAGGAGATGGATGAGAGAAAGAGAGACACGTGAGGAAGAGAGACAGACAGGGAGACAGATCATGCAATTGACGAGGGACACGTGGAGACAGAAGAGGATCGAGGGGCTGAGACAGTAGACATTGTGCTAGAATTTGTTCAGGAAGGAGGGGCTAACAGTGGCCAGGAAGAGGAGACAGAAGAAATCGAGGGAGTGAGACAGTAGACATTGAGCCTGTTCAGGAGGGAGAGGTTGAAAGTGGCCAGGAAGAGGATGCCAACACACCACAAAGAGGAAGAAAAAGACATGTTGAAAATTGGAAATGAAACCAACGTAAAAGGTTAAGAAATTCTTTCATATATTTTAGATTCATTGCACACCAACTGAAATATTTCAGGTCATTTATTGTTTTAATACCGATGATTTTGGCATACAGCTCATGAAAACCAAAATTCCTATCTAAATAATTATTTTCTGCATTGTTCAACAGATACGCCCAATATGTCCATAGAAGACTTGAAAATGTTTGGTGCCAAAAAGGCGTATCAAATGTTTTGCCCATTTTTTTATTTTAAAATGTTTTAGAACATGTTCATTGTGTTAATATGCCATACGTTTATTACTTAAATACTCATTAATGTAAGTATGCATGTGGTTGCAATGTTTGTGGTTTAAGGTGATTAATACAGGTGATTAAAGTGTGGTCAAAATTTTGTTTTGTCACTCCTGTAAAGTTTGTCAAAAGCCACTTACGCCCCTCTGGCTCCAAGCCCTCGATATACTCATTATAAAAATGTTTACTGAGGTAATAAATCAAGTATATTATGTCTCTCATTCTCATAGACTATTACAGAAACCAAGCTCTTTTGCAACCAGACGTATCACCCCCAGCTGGAACTCAGATAGAATGCAGGTTTAAGGCCCTTCCTCATTTGCGTAAATTTGCCAAACCGGATGCTCACCCTGTGGTAACATCTCTAGTGAGCAACTAGCTGGCATATGCAAGCATACAGTGCCTCACCTTTACCAATCCAGTTCTATGAATCAAATTCTTCCATAATTCACACACAAACACATACACACACCCATTAATGTTTCCTTCCTGTCTGTCTGTCTGTCTCTCTCCTCTCCTGTCCTGTCCTCCTCGGCTCTCCAGGGGTTGCCGCTCTCTCTCTCCTCCTCTCCTATTTCTGTGAGAAAAAGGTGCTCTGTTCTTTTCTCATGCTCACGCACACGTTCGGGGTGTTTCCAGTCAGAAAAAACACTAACAAATGTATTTTTCTTGGTCGAAAAAAGCATACAGGCAAAGCAATAAATATTACCTGTAGATGGTGAATAGGCAATCCAGTTTCTGGAAACGTTTTCCCTATTTGGCAGTTGACAGCACAGCTGATCATTAGTAAGGGAGCGCACCTTACTACCCAAACCCCCATCACGATTTGAGGCTAGATATTTGCTCTTTCTTTTATGAAAGGCAGCAGGTCCACGACCGATAAGAACAGCACAAGCATCCTTGTCGATTGCCCCCCACAATGTCGGGTCAGACACCTGATTAAACCACTGCTCGCTGCTGCTGCTACCAGTACAGCTAGCAGGTTGTGGTGCACTGCCAACACTTGCCTCCTCGGGTCCATGGTTAGCTTGCTCGTCATGATCTACCACACATTCCTTACCCCGATTCTCCTACTGGGCCTGGCTACTTTTGAAGAATGTTTTGATAGATGGAACCTGTCTTAATAAAGACACCTCCCTCTCCTTTTCTCTTTTTCGTTTGCATTTAGTACAACCGCTTCTCTCACTCATTTTCTTGACTTACAACGGCAGATCCCACAGTCCGCTCAATTCAACACGGGGTTATTTGAAGGCTGCGCAGTGGCGGGTTGTTACGTCAGTGCTTTCCATACCTGCGCTTTACCAATTATATAATTCTATTTAAATGAATACAAATATCAGCATGCCTTTTCTCTGGTTATACATGGTGTCATTATCTGAAATGTAATTTTATTTTCCTTTGCTTGGGCCCCAAGTGCCCATAATGCCCATTGGGTAATCCGGGCATGACAAAAGTATTATGTAAGTATCGCTGAGGAAGTACATATCACATTTCATTTTCTACTTTCTTTTCATTTTTGCTGTACAGTCCAAAATCTATACCATATGCACAATTAAATCTAGAATCCTTAATGTATAGCATTACACAGGTTTATTTATCATACTTTTAAGCGATCCATACTACAATTGTAAGTTGTCTAATTAAAAATATTTAAAGTTAGTAAATATGTCACACTATTCTATTAGAGTTTAGTGGTATACTTTCTAAATGTGTAATGTTTTCTTTGTTGTTAATCGACTGTAATGGTGTTAAATCAAGCCGCTTTTATTCGGACAACTAAACTAGGAAAGGCTAGGGAACAACCATAGATTTTATAGGGATCCACTAAAGAAGCTGGCTCACTAAAGAAGCTAATTTCCGTTCTTCCAGCAACTCTATTATATTATGCTAGCAAGACGAACGCGGATTTTGTTTTTCAAAATAATAGCCCTCATTCCAATGCATTAATTAATCGTTGTAAATTCATTTTAAAGCTAGTAAATTTTATAATAAAATCAAATTGTATTGTGTGACTAAGGAACTATTAAAATTGTTTGATAGGAAATAAATAATATTATTTTAATAACAATTGTAAAAGATATGCCTTACAATAGATTTTATGAAATATATTGTCTCCTCAGGCACTTGAGGCATTAAAGCCAGCAACACAAAAACAGGGACCCACATCACTCTCCCATTCAACTCACTGTAAGCCATAATTGCATATGCAGATTGCTCTTCAAAAACTAAACTAACCATTGTTTTTGTTTATTTTCTCACATAACACAATCTTTCTTCTTGCTTAAGACATCATAAAACCGGCCTTTGTTTAGAGTTCACTAACCTAATTAAAGAGTTATACACTTTGATATGCATTGACCTTCGAGCTTTTATTTTGAAGGTTTTCTGATTATACCAAACATATGACGTCATCTGAAGTGTTGCTAGCAGAATACTACTGAATACTAATATGAATCTAGCTTCGCATACGTTCGCTTCAGTTGTAACTTCGAAACATGTAAAAGGGTTTATAATTATGACCAGATGATTGTAATTTATTGTAAGGACCGAAGACAACACATTCGCTAGCATCTAGCTCGCGAATCTCCCAGCCACATCACCAGCACCAGTGAGTTCAGTACGTACTGTGGGTTTCATCACTGCTGCCTTGCTAGTTAGATATCTGCTGTAGCTAGCGTGTTAAACAGTGTGGTTCTGCTCTTAATGTTACCTTGTCTTTTGGTTGAATCGGCTACATTTTATAACACTCTTATGATATTAATAATTCCTATTTTATAGCAAACAACGCTAGCTTTCTGCTGTTTACTGGACACACCTGGTCTCGAGCCTTACTGCCAAAGCCATGTCATCACAAATCATAGCTAGTATTGTACACAGATGTTCAACTCAAGATAGTGTCTAGTAATATGTTTATCGAAACAACTACAGTACTGGCTAATCCCTAAATCAGTAAACATCTCGGTAAGCCTGGTTAGCCAGGTTTACTAAACAAGCTAGTTAACATTGGTGGTGTATGCATGACTTACACTGGAAGGAAGATCCTATTAGGTTTATGTTCCTTTGATCAGTTCACTTCGCTGCTGTTAATGAATGGGGTCTGATCAAGAAAACGAGAGATTGTTGATTAGTCATTTGAAAAATTCACCCAGAGCCAACTAGTAAGATACAAAATTCGGACATGAAAGCTGTCATTAATTCATATTTGTATTGCCGCTATAATGTGAGGAATTGCTACACACAGAGAAAACACAACATGTGTTGTCTTTTATACTAGAGTTTTTTCATACGGCTGGCATTATTTTACCTACTGTACACCTGATTTGGTGTTTAAGTAATCATATGGCTCTCATTCCCATCAATAGATTTAATAGTACATTTTTCAACCTTTTTTTCGTCCATTGACCCTCCCCCCCCATCAAATTATGACCCATGTCACTTTGTATAACAGAAACATTTAATTTACTTAACATTTGCATTTTACATTCATTTGTACGTAGACATGTTTTTAAGTATTAAATTAAGTTATTTTACATTTATCCTTAAACACATCATCCATAATGTAATAATTAGGCATTTGTATTTCCACACAAATCTGTCAGTATACAAAATATATATTTTCAAAAAAAGAATTGGGTGATTTTCCCGATTTTCCTCCCTTTCCAATTACCTCTCTAATCCTGCCTTGTCGGCAGCTCCGCAACTCCTTGTACAGATCTGTGGGATGACAAGGGGCACGCAGATGGTTCATCCAACAACATATTGCCCAAGCCGCAGATTATTTTTCTCAATGTTCACCCAACATGGAAGCATTTAGTTGGTTCATGCTCAGAATGATAACTTTCATCGACTATACTGCTGCAATTGAGTATACAAAATATTGTTTGTTCTATTTTATTATTTGGAATGTTCAAGTCAGTCAGTTTAATTAATACTTTTGGGAAATCTTCCCAAGGAACCCCTGCAGTAGCTCCACGTACCCCCACGGGGTCTTGACTTCAGATTGAAGACCAATGAATTAGAATGTTTTGTGCTAATTCTGAATTGGAAATTTATTATTTTTAAATGTAGTTCAATTCTTAAAATTAACTTGTATTTATTACCTTTTAAAAATATTTTTGTGAACATATATTTTCTTTTCACAATCACATAGGCTCACACATTTTTCTATTGTAGGCAAATTTTATCTTCTGTGATTAGATAAGGCATGGGAAAGTTATGCTGTTTTAGTTGATAAACTTGCTATCCCACATAGCATAAATGTAGGAGACAAATGTCCTTGAGAGCTGTACCTTGTTTGCACCCATTCAGCATAATTCACATGCTATTAAGTCATAGACCTTCAGTACCCATTTTTAATGTAATCACGTTTTAATGCACGTCCCGCTGTCTGCATGATCCATCACATTTTTGACAGTACCAATCAAGCCGAAGCTTCCTCCTTGGCTAAACCAGACTCATCGTTGAAGATTTCTTGAGCATGAATGAATGTTTGGAATTTGTGTCCAACATATTAGCTACCTTCCCTCCCATGCTGGTGGCAAGTTAACCAGCTAACATGAATGTGAAAATGTAATGAGGACGGAGCTGCTTCTTTGGTGAGGTCTGGAGCTTTACTTTAAATGCACTGGCATGTACAAGCTCCTCCCCATCAAACCACCAAGCCTACAACTGCACCTCTCACAATGTGGCTTCAGAGCCGAATTATTGTTCATGTTAAAGGTTGTGTACGGCTGTTTTTGTTTCACTTAGCTTCAATACGTTTTTTTTCAATAAGTTATTGTAAAATAACTATTTAAAATCAGGTTTAGCTGAAGCTAGAATCTCTAGCTGACCAAAGCTGAACATGGGGAAAACATTATAATGAAGTCAAAGACGACGATCTCAACAAGCTAACGTATGTGTAGCTACATAATTTCCCCTTGGTAATTTTCAATTACATAAACACATTTGTATTCAAAAGTTTGAGCATCCCTGGAAAAAATGTGTTACAATGAATCTTTCTGTTCGCAGAAGTTGACCTGACTAGATGGTACAAAGTGAACCAGGACACCCTTCATGCAAAATGTTTTTACAATATTACTATTTATTTGCGTTCTCCATAAATTCAAAAACTTTAAAATAGTTAACATGACATATGCAAAGGTTGTGTGACTGTGTTACTAACACAACTTGCAGATATACTGTAACTTCTTCCAACCTTTTTCTGTAGCAAGCTATGATGTTACTATTCTCGTTTTTTTATTATTTTCCCGCTCTTACTTGCACTTCCAGCTCAGAAAAAGTATTGGGACTCCTTGCATGAACTTAATCTCCCCACAGTTTTTACTCAACTTTGGGGACTGAGACATCCATTTCAAATCCTGTGTCCTTTCTTGTAAATATTTCTTGTTTGATTTTGAAGTATGATTTGGAAGGTTGTGTTGTTGAAATATCCTATTTCCAGCTTTATTGTCATGACTTTTAGATATTAACTTTTAGATTTGTTAATATTTAGTTTAATATACTTTTTTTTTCACTCTCAAAATATAACCAGTTTCACTGGCTTCCATTTAACACCAACGCATAATGGAGCCACCCAGTTGGTAAGGTGTTCTTTTCTTGAAATGCTTTACCCTTTTTTCTCTAATGGACAGTTTGTTCTTCATTACATCAGGTATACGCAGATTTAAGCCACCTGGAAATATTGAAAATAGTTGTCATTAGCAAAAATATTTTTGCATCCCATTCCCCAAGCATTTGTAAAAATAAAATAATATTATTATGAAGAGGTTGATGCAACAAAAGCACAGGAAGATGTTTTGATCAGGGGTGCTTATTATCACCGAGCAGGGGATGGGGGGTATCGAACGGACTGACCATGATATATTTACAACATCCACGAATTGTGAAAGTACTGCTCTATTCATTATCAAAATATGTTTAACATGTATTGAAATTGTCTAATGTTTCTGTGGTAACGATCTGTTCTTGTCAAGGTGTGAGGTTTTGTCTGAGAGCCTGGTTCAATTCCACCTTCCTACTTTTTAGTTTGACTTCCTCAGCAATAGTTATCCACTCTTTTGTTGTTTTTAATTTTTTGTCATTTTCTTTCCCCGATATTTGTCCCTTCCCAATTCCCTCTCTAATCTTGCCTTGTTGGCTGCTCTGCAACTCCTTGTACAGATCTGTGGGATGTATTTTATTTACTTATTATTTATTTTTGCACTGTTCACCCAACACAGAAGTCTTTAGTCAGATTGTGCACAAGATGATTACGTTCACCAACTAGGGTAAACGTACCCATTAAGCCCAGGCACCATTTAAGCCCACTTGCAGCTATATAAAAAAAACAGGGGGCTGTCTTCTGCTACTCATTATTTTATCCAATGTAACAAGTTCTCAGTCACACGTCAGTATGTGTTGTGAACCAATTACATTTGTCAATGTTGAGTTAAGCCAACCTAAATCAGTGCAGTCTCAAGAGGCTCACAAAGTCGCCTCAAAACTTTGATGCTTTGGGACCCCTCAGGAGGAATCAGTTTTCAACAATTTACAACCATTAATTTGGTAAGTACATTCATATTATGTAAATTGAGAGATTAATGATTTGATTGTTGTGTATTATCAAGTAGTTTTTTTTAATCAATTTGTACTATTTGATTTCATTTGGAAAGATGAGTTTTTCTCGTTAGCGTAGCGAGTTAATCACAAGGTCAAAATATAGCCATGCTGATAGATACACTGCCGAAGGATAAAAAATGTTGTTTGTATGTACACTAAATGTTTTCTGATTAATTTTACATCGATCTACAAATTAAGACACACTAAATGGTTTGGGTGGGTTAAATATTTTCTTTACATTTTGTCAAAATGACGTAGATTTTGCTGACGCGCGGGGATTCTGAGCGCGTGAGCCAAGGGCGCACACCACTCTTTTTTTCAGTGGCACGCGACAAAACGGAAACAGGAAGCATGAACGAGTTCCAGTGCACAGTAAACAATTCATAATTACACAGGTAATGGTTCATAATAAAACTGTAAATGGTTCATAACAACGCAGTTAAGATAATCTTAGCCACTGTTGACATTAACGTCAATGCTGATTCCCGTTTTGCCATCGTTTACCTTTTTCTTCTTTTAGTCCGTGAAAATATCAAAGTCGGTAGCCTCTCCTCAGCTGCGACACCTCTGTTCAGGAGAAGAGTGCAACTAGTGTTGCGAGCACCACGCATGAGTATAAATAGTTATGGTGCTCCTGTGACATCACATTGTCACGCGCAAGGTTGGAAAACTGTAGTATACTGGATCCTTTAGGCTCCAGGCATAGCTTTATACATTTATTTAATTTTGGTTTTGAACATATCTTTATTTACCCGGTAGTCACTGTAAAACCATTTAAGCCCAGCATGTTCCATTTAAGCCCATCTCATGTGTTTCAATAGGAAATTCCTGAAATTATGAGTTTGATTGGAATTTTTGATGTAAAGATTTGTCATTTTGTTATTTTCATTGTAATCCTGTAACTTTGATGTTTTACCTTACTGACGTCATTAACAAGAGTACATCACAGATCACACACTGGGCAGAAGTATTGTTATGTAACCTATTTTGCATAATCATTTGTTGACAGTGAGAAAAATGACAACAAAAAGGGAGAACTCATCAACACCACCTGAAGGGGAGAGATGTCATGAGGTTTCTTGCAGAGGTGATAAAAGTGTAAAAGAGTAAAAGTACATTTCTGAAGTACTCTGAGTTCACAAGTTTTGGGAAGTCCCTACTTAAGACCAACATATTCTTAAGAGATGTCAACTCCCTTTACCTGATCATTTTGTTCGTAAGTAGGGAGTTCCCAAAACTTGTGAACTCAGAGTACTTCAGAAAAGTACTTTTATTTTTACCACCTCTGGTGTCTTTACCGAGAAGAGGTTCATCCTATGCCGGGCTAACCTGCAGGGTGCCCTTTTCACCAATCAAACCACCAAGAAATCAAAATGCTCTACAAAAACAAACTAAAAGCAATGGAAGTAGGCTAGCCTTTTCTTAATGAGCTGTTTTGCAAGTCATGCATTTCATATCTGATGTTAAAACGTTATTAGTGCAGGAGATTAATTGGCAAAAGCATGCCAATAAACCATCCATCCATCCATTTTCGTCCGCTTATCCAGTATCGGGTCGCGGGGGCAGCAGCTCCAGCAGGGGACCCCAAACGTCCTTTTCCCGAGCCACATTAACCAGCTCCGACAGGCCAGGTTGGAGATATAATCCCGCCACCTAGTCCTGGGTCTTCCCCGAGGCCTCCTCCCAGCTGGACGTGCCTGGAACACCTCCCTAGGGAGGCGCCCAGGGGGCATCCTTACCAGATCTCCAAACCACCTCAACTGGCTCCTTTCGATGCAAAGGAGCAGCGGCTCTACTCTGAGATCCTCACGGATGACTGAGCTTCTCACCCTATCTCTA
>JACXGM010007431.1:20388-30791 GCA_016801145.1 Umbra pygmaea
TGGCTCAGCTCTCTTTTCGTCACAACGGTGCGATATAATGAGTGTAATACCGCCCCCGCTGCGCCGATTCTCCGACCAATCTCTCGCTCCATTGTTCCCTCACTCGCGAACAAGACCCCAAGGTATTTGAACTCCTTCACTTGGGGTAAGGACTCATTCCCTACCTGGAGTAGGCACTCCATCGGTTTCCTGCTGAGAATGCCAATAAACTTTTTTTTAAATACTTAATGTAATGTAAATCTTAATGTGAGACAGGTTAATGACTGTTTCCGTGTCAGTGTTTTTACTACTTTAAAAATTGTTTTATTATCTATATAAAAAAACTGAAACCAATGAATGTAGCTTATGAGAATCAATCAATCAAATTTATTTATAAAGCCCTTTTTACAACAGCAGTTGTCACAAAGTGTTTTGACAGACACCCGGCCCGAGACCCCCAAAAGCAAGCAACACAAGGGAAAAACTCCCTAGTAGGAGGGAACTGGGAAGAAACCTAGAGAGAGGCCAGACTCACAAGTTTTATATTTTGTCAATTATTTTTGTTGTGGGCTTATTTGGAATGATATAATGGTACCAATTAAGCCCATGCCAGACTTGACTTTATTCATAAAATATCTTTATTTTATATGATAAAATATACATAAATTAATTAATGTATTTTCGAATGAGAGATTAAGCTTGCATTTTAACAAATGAATATGTTAATAAACTATGTCAGTATGTATGAAAAATAATTCGATTTTGGTGGGCTTAATGGGTACCTTTACCCTATACTTCCTCAATTGAATTTACAGGCACCCGATCTGAACACAAGGAGACACTGGAGAGGGACGTGGCAGGGTAGATAATCCGACTTATCCAACTCCTGGGCAGCTCTATTCCAATTTTGCACTGCCTCGTGGAGGAAGCCGGGGGAAAGTCAGAGAGCCCGTGGTCATGCTTAAACCCATGGCCATTTTGACATAGACTGTCTTGCAAATCAGCAATTTAGCCCACTACGCCACCTGGACCCCCATATTTACCCACTCTGCTGTTAATAGCTGTCACCCAGCTACTACTGTTAACTATGTTATTTCATGAATGTAAATAGTCGTTAGAAGACAACATGTACCATCATAACGGAGTCTCTCTGGGAGGATTTTTGTCATTTGCTAGTTTGAATCAGACTATTATTTTCATCAGCTCAATCAGCTGCAAGTCAACTTCTAATCAATACACATACGACAATGAATAGATATTTAACAAAGTCTGTAACTGAGAAACATGGGATTTCATCTCACTTTACAGAAATATTCTCATTGCTCAAGGTGTCAGAATGTAATGTTCTTCTCTCTTTTTGCCACCGTCGCTCGGTTGAGTAAAATAAAACATTTTTTAGCTGTTAAATTCAATGTCCAAAATACTTTAAAAACTATGTTTGAGAACAGTAAAAACTTACAGAATATTACTTGCAAGATGAATGCCTTTTAAGTCACATTCCTTCTCTGTATCGTTTTGAATAGGCATCGTATGGTTTGACAAGTTATATATGCGCGATTACTGTGACAATTTGAGATTAATTAATCCAGCACTTTTTTAGTGCCCTCAATGTTTATGTTCTGTAGGCTGATTTGAAGAAACATTATAAATCCCCCCCTTATTTATTATATGTAACACAATATAGCAATAAACTAGTTAACCCATGTGCATCAGTGTTAATTTCAAATGAGTCACGTTTCCCTGACTGCCCTATCTGGAGGAGAGCAGAACAGATAAATTTAGGTTGGTAAAAAAAAAAGGGAAAACATGGAATGAAAGCAGTGAACCTCTACCCATTATTCTAGCGTAATATCAACCATGTGGAGCTAACTAGTTATAATGTCTCATCAATCTATTTATTAATCTGTGTATTTAGTTTTTTGCAATTGCATTTGTCGGTTATTGTTCCTTGTAGGTGTGAATGTTTGTCATCTTTCCTGGATTAGGCGTAATTCCTGTTATCGTTCTCCTGCGTTCTGTCTACCACAATCCATCACATTACTGTAGCGTGTGACAGGTAATGCAGCTCTTGACAGAAGGGCAGGCTGCATGCAGTTTCCTCATGCTTTGCCTCATAATTAGCCCTAATTAATCGGCCAATCCGATAAATCAGTCTACCTCTAATATGAATATATTTTTAGACATTTTTGAAAGGCTACAGAGGAATCATATGCTGATTTGGAGAACCAAGAAGTGTCTGTTTGGGGGATTTAGAATGGAGGAACTAGGGTTGTTTAGGTCAGTCTGGGGGGCAGCCTCATTCGAGAGCGAGAACATTCTTCTCTGAGAGCCACACACTGCAGACCGAGAGAGGGCAATGTACTTCCAGACTGGCTGCACTTTAAGACTATGAGAAATTCTGTGGTAATAAATATTCAGAAATT
The DNA here is from genome assembly GCA_016801145.1 of Umbra pygmaea. Classification (NCBI taxonomy): domain Eukaryota; kingdom Metazoa; phylum Chordata; class Actinopteri; order Esociformes; family Umbridae; genus Umbra; species Umbra pygmaea. The sequence continues at coordinate 22,791 of JACXGM010007431.1, forward strand.
CCATTAGAATTTTCCGAAAACATTTTTTATTCCAGTGGGGTGACAAAATAACTTTTTATTTACTGTACTAGTTCATACACCTAAGGTTGTAGTTTTTAACTAAATGAATTGATGTTGTGCCACTCTTGTGTACCTAATGCAAATGCTCATCCTCGAGAATATTCAGTTCATTTTCCAGAATGTTCTCTAAGAGGCAGTGTCCTCGGCCTTGGTGCCACGGCGCAAAAACCATGTCCACTTGAGAGGACTTAGTGAATGGTTGTCTCTGAGCTAGCCAACGTAAATGCTCTGTCATCTAATGACTGTATCAGTGCTGGTTGATTACATCACCTGAGGCTTTCTACTGGCTCTTTACTGAACTCTATAATTACACTACCTCAGAATAGTAGGTTTGTGTTTTCCCAACCCCCCACCCTTACTTTATGCTTTGAATTGTATTGTAGGCTCTCTCTGTATCTTTCCCGCCACTATAAAATGGTCTGTGATGGCACTTTTGTCAGTCTGAGCATCTTGACGACTTAAGGAGATCTTGAGTTCAACTGAAGCTTTTACCTACATTTCTTCTCACACTGAAGATCTTTGGAGTGGGCAAGTTCATTTTGATTGTTATCCTCTAGAATTGAGTTTGTTATTATCTAGGAGCATTACATTTAGAGGCAAGTTCATTTTGATTGTTATCCTCTAGAATTGAGTTTGTTATTATCTAGGAGCATTACATTTAGAGGCAAGTTGGTTTTGATTGTTATCCTTTAGAATTGAGTTTGTTATTATCTAGGAGCATTACATTTAGAGGCAAGTTGGTTTTGATTGTTATCCTTTAGAATTGAGTTTGTTATTATCTAGGAGCATTACATTTAGAGGCAAGTTGGTTTTGATTCTTATCCTCTAGAATTGAGTTTATTATCTAGGAGCATTACATTTAGAGGCAAGTTGGTTTTGATTCTTATCCTCTAGAATTGAGTTTATTATCTAGGAGCATTACATTTAGAGGCAAGTTGGTTTTGATTCTTATCCTCTAGAATTGAGTTTATTATTATATAGGAGCATTACATTTAGAGGCAAGTTGGTTTTGATTCTTATCCTCTAGAATTGAGTTTATTATTATATAGGAGCATTACATTTAGAGGCAAGTTGGTTTTGATTCTTATCCTCTAGAATTGAGTTTGGTATTATCTAGGAGCAGCGGTGTAGCACAAGATCCTGGGCCCTATGCATTGGCATTCCTGATGGGCCCCTATGTTCCTCAACCACAATATATTCCAGACTTTTCAAGGGCCCTCTCTCCCCTTGGGCCCTGGTAATCAGTATTGGTTTTACCCCCAGTCCGACGCCCCTGTCTAGGAGCATTACATTTAGAGGCAGTGTGATTTCTCTGTAACTGCTGCTGATTCTAAAGCCTGATATTTATTCAACATAGAGCTACTGTCTCCATACCCTAGGAACCTTTATGCGTACGTTAAAGCTTCTATCTGCTCACATTATGTTTTCAATCATTAAATTGCTTAGTTGACTGGTTCATGGAATGGATTGTGGGCCAGGCAGCAACCTGTTACAGGAGCCAAAAAGCTGATCTTCTTTCTTTATGCAATCCAGATTACAGTTTACAGTTAAGATGCATCAGTTCTAGAGTTCCGCCTCACAAGATATGATTTTGTTCTTCCAAAGACCGTACTAAGCCAAAAACATTTAATACTATGATAAAACCATACAAATCATTTGCTGACAATTAAAAAATTATAATTAGAGTTGAAACATGTAACATTTACACAACAGGAGTACATTCAAATAGTCTGGCAAAAAAAACATGCTATACATAGTTGAATACCACAAATATATCACACAAAACAAATTGCCATTTCAATTATAACAAGTAGTAATGAACATGTGAAATTGTTTGAGGAAATCTGCAATGCTCGCTCTCTACACAGCCTATGGATTAGTGGCAAACACAGTAATATTAAACTACATCTTAGCATGTGAAATAGTATATATATATTGGTAAAATTGCTTAAACAAACTGCAAAATCAGTTTAGGAATTAAATCCACCATGTTCAACTTGGTAAAGCTCGCATTTCTAGTTTCCAATAGTGATTTTCGAAAGAGGAGATCTGAAATTGTAGGCCAGATGTCATGTAAATTTGCCATCTCCCATAACTGTCTGTTTGAAAGCAGGGTGACCAGTACACCAATATACTGCCTGGGAATGTATGTTTGTTAGTGTGTACCTTAAGGTAATTTTAACAAAATATATATGTTAAGTTTTACTTGTCAGGAAAGTGGCAGCCCCAAACACAATTTCAGCAATTCCTAGGTTCAAAATATACATTTATTACAGAGATTTTTTTGCCCATTGTTCTCACCTTCCAATTGGTCATGTACAATTGCCCCTGACCCTGCCTTGTTGACAATTCTGTTGTGAGATTGTCGAGAGTGCTCAAATGGTTCCTTCAGTCCCGTCTGATTCTTCTCATGCTGCTCGTTCAACCTGGACACCCATAGGCTGCATTTACATTCCAATAGAGTTTAGTAACATTTTTGTGTCCTCGAGATGAGCCAAAATTATTTCCATTGTCATGTCTCGAGATGGCAATCGCGAATTTGTGGGTGTCATTCAAGATGTTTTGAGCTGGGTGCACTCAGAAACCAGCCCAGCTCCTTGACCTTTGAAGAATTTCCCCGCAATACACATTTCTCATGGGCTGTTTACAAAGCCCTAGGTGGGATCTTTCTAAATTGTGCACTACCTCTGGAGGTCGCGTGAAATTAAAGAGAAACCTGCAAGTTTACACACTACAAATGTGTCCCATTTGGAGCTGTGCTCGAGAGGACATGAAAATGTTGCTGAAATGTATTGGAATGTAATAGCAGCCTTAGTACACACTAGGGGTGGCACGGTTCACAAAACCCACGGTTCGGGTATCACGGTTTTAGGGTCACGGTTTTTGGTTCTTTACGGTTCTTGTTGTTATTTTTTCTTTTAATCTTAACACTCCAGAGATATACTCCAGTATATGATATATAGCTTAATTATCCACAATTTAGGATACAGTATTAAAAGAGTTATATCATGCAATCATGGAATTTAAAATATTACAGAATAACAATTAAAATAACTTGCATTTATCAAACTTCCAACTTCAGTGTAGCTCTTACAAAATACACGTGACGTGACCTTGCAGCACTTCACGCTCCACCGTTGAGGAGCGATCGACTCCGCTCGCGGCATCTCAAAATCTGACAAATCTTTTAAACTGACCTTTGTCGAACCGAAATTAAGACAGATTCAGCAACTGTATGGCCTATTTCTTTCTTAAAATGTTTTCAGAAACACGTTTCGGGGAACTATGTTTGTTAAATATGAGATCGTATTGAAAACGCCATTAGTCTGTTTTGAAATTTGGGAGCAGCCAGACCCACGTAACGTGTTTGTCCAATCAGCTGCCATGTGTTGCGTTTGTCACGCTTATCCCGCTTGTCATTTCTGGTAAGTGTTTTAACATAGGTGTTGAATGTGTTCACAATGGCAGTAAGTGGTTTGTGCACATTAGCAGTGTACCGACGAACCGTGCAACGCGCACACACACCGAGACGAGCGAACCGAACGGTTCAGATGTTTTTTCATGAACCGTGCCACCCTTACTACACACACTGAAGGATTATCAATCTACACACAAGGTGTCGCTGGAGAACGATGTGGCAAGGTATGTTAATCTGACTTACTATTCCCTTTGCCTTGGGCAGCACTGTACCAATGCTGAGTGTCTGTGCACGTTTGGATTAACCATGGCCAGTATCAAACCCTGGCCACTAACATTTTCCATAGCCAGTTAATACAGATTTTAAATGATTTTGCACACAGTTTGTATAAGAACACAATATAAAGGGCATTTTGTTAATATCCCCATCTAATATTTCAGTAAAAAAATCATATTGGGACAATTACTAAATGCAACAAAGTTTGACAAGTGCAGCTGCACACAGTTTGGTTTAAATGTGGTAACAAATGAAAACAGTGCAATTCAGGAAGATGACAGATTAACTGTATTAACATTCACATTTCCCTGCTTCTTTGTCTCTTAATTGAATGAATAGCAAATTTGAAGAATTGCCAAATACCCGTCATCACGATATCCTAAAGACATCTAGTGGACCAAGTCACCACATTCTGAAACTTCTGAACGTACGAACAACCAGCAATGAACTTATCTAAAATTGCTGGGATCCCAGTTAATTACATTTCTGCAAAGATTTCATAGTTGTTTAGTTATATTGTTTTGGCTTTCTCTGATCAATTTTTTTAAGTATCTTCACACCTAAAACAGCCTCCAGGTTTCCATTATAAAGATCAGTGTTTTTTGTTCGGTGGAAGTATGTTACAAATACGGGCAGACAACCTTTTCTCTTCTGAATGTTCTGACAACTGATCCATCCAGCTAGGTGTGTAGTGGTGTTCCAGAAAGACCATAATAATAAAGGATACCACTTATTTAAAGGGTATTATAAAGTGGGCTGGTAGTTCCAGCATGAATATACATTACACTTTCCCTAAGGACTCTAGTGATCTGATACTGGGCTGGTGTGAATGGTAACTGATGTGGCATATTCAGTTAAGGGCTCAATCTATCCCTTTAATGTAACAGCAGGGTTTCCCGCACCACTTTACAGTTTAGGCGGACGCCTTAAGAACAGACGTCTGCCGCCCTAACTACGCATTCCCAAAATAGTAAATCTGAAGTGTGCTGCATCCGAAACAGCTAGTAAATATGACGTGTGATGCGTCCGAACATTGCCATCTGGTGGTGTATTATCCCCCGGGAGAAGAATGCCACCTTGACTAACCCATTTTCTGGGGGAAACCCTGGACAGATCAGGGCCCGTGTCCACATACAGATCAGATCAGCTGTGGCACATGAACCTTAATCGAGGAGGATGGGCTCATTAATATCTGAACGAGTAAATGGAATGGAGTTAAACACATTAAACCCAGTGTGAGATTCCATTTACTCAATTTCAATGATGAATATGAGCCCATCCTCCTCAAATAAATTTCAGCAGCATCCACTGGTTCAGATGTAAGTCTTATAATCCATATAATCATATTCATTATGATCTAAGTGAAAACGGATCTTGAAATGAAACTTTTACTCCTAGGTGCTTTATGGAAATCTCCAAAGATATGTGGTGAAAAAATGTGATGTTGGTCTTTTCAGGTTGTTTGTGCATTTGTGTGTCTCTGTGTGCTGTTAGGTTAGCTGTTTCCTAGTAGGAATGCATACACCACTCATAAAATAGTTTTTTATCTTGGTGACTGACTACTCTCCCAATGATCAGTTGAACTTAAATAATTAAAATGGTTCTTTTAATTTATTTATGTCATTTAAATGTAATTTTACTTTAAGTAGTAACAGCATAAGGTTATTAAGTAAATCATTTGTTTTTGATAAACTAATCGTATTAAGTAAATCTAATATTTAATAAATATTTACTTAATGCATAAAACCCATTTATAAATGGATTTTTCCAAGGTCTGTGAGTACTTTGTTTTTAGAGTATTGTGGGGGCATGTTTGTTTTGCCCCCTCGTCCCAATCTGAATGTTCTGGAACATTGTATCCTGCAGAATGGAAGCCTTGGTTTACAGCCAGTCAGCCTGACTTGTATTGACCAGAGCACACTGACATGATAACCCCACCTTATCTCTGTTCTAGAAATAGCCTCTGGCCTATTTTCCACTGAAAGGCTGACCCGGCCCAGTCCGCGTCCGTATGGATGGTGTACCCATTTACAAACCTCCCAGTAGCACGCTGTACCAGTCCAGCTTGGAGCTAAAAGATTTCTAGTACTCCTATGGGATGAAGCGGGCTGGTGGGTGGGGTTACATGCCAATGTTCGTTGGTTTCTTTAATTGAATTGACACATTTCCATGAGGATTCTCAATGATTAAAAGTCTCTTTTATGCACTTTTACCATCATTACATAAAAATAGTAAAGTCTACACTGGTTGAAATCATTTTATTTCAACAGGAATTGCAGCAATCACAGGTCCAAGCTGATGAATATCATGGATTGTAGCCGTTGCTTTTGCGTGTACCAAAACACTACATAGTGTAGGGAATGATTATGTTATAGAAATGGCTTTTTTCATATTTTTTAAATATCAAGAAACAGGCTTATTTAGCTTTTAGAAGTGCGTTTCTGAAAGAGGAAGTAGCATTCTCACCAACGAAATTCTACACCCCTATTTGCCACCAGCCCTTTTTCCCGTGAATTCAGCTAGACCCATTCACAGAACCATGGAAACCACCCTGACAGACGGTAGCACCATACAGGGCCATGACGCTCTGCTTCCTGCTGCAGATCTGCTCAGTCCAGTAAATAAGGAAACTCCAAAGCCAGGACTCCAATGTGATGGATTTATCACTAACTGTTATTAGCAAAGTCTTCAGATGTATGAATCTGTGTTCCGTTGCTCTCCATATTGACCTTGAGAAAAGGAAGATCATGAGCCTATTTCTGGTGCCTTTTTAAAGGTTGTTACCAGCCAAAGTGTTGCTACAGCCCTAGTTGCTGACATGATCCGTGGCAACCGAAGGGCCTAAATAGTCCTTACAGTACACCCTTGATTATTTTCATACTTGGGATTCGGACAGACTTAACCCAGCAAGGTCATAATTTGTCACTCCAACTAAATTGTCAGTATCTCTGGCTTGAGTTATATGCACAGTGTGTGGTAGCCTGAGGACGAGGTTGTCTGCGGGGAGCTTACATTGAGACTGTTGTTGCTGTGGGATGATGCCCTGTCAGCCCCTGGCCTCGTCCACGTTTCTCTGAGGGTTTATTGGAAAAACAATATGGACTGGATATCTTTGTCTGCTGGTTTGTGGCAGCTGTTGTTTTAGTGCTACTCTGTGATCCTTGAGGCTAGTGTCAGGCATACAACTAGTTTTCTTGTCTGTAGACTTGTACTGCTCTAATTCAGTGTCTCTCCAGTGTCAGAGCTACCAGCTCCCCTTCATACAGCGGGCTTCACACAGGAGACGCACAGCACACACTCTGAACATTTTTAGTGTTTCATGAATATAAAACCTTGTTTTAAAAGCTTCCACTGCATGTAAAGCTGCTCTAGATTTTGGAATGTTTTCTGAATTGGGCCTCTGTAGCTGTAGGTTTGTGGGTTTGACTTACATCCCTGAGGCATGCATGTGTGAGACATTGTAGCTCCCCCCCACCCCTCCTGATGAATAGGCTCTGTTCCACAAACAGGTGTGTGGGACATCAGGCATGATTAGGTTGTAATTGCTTTTGGACTGGGGGTTTCTTTTCTGCCTGTTCATTGTATACTACCTTCAAGACAATGAAACTGTGTGTGTTTAAGTTTGTGGCCGCCTGGCTGCACAGAACATTTGGGAAGCCACTTTGTCTAACTGTTCTTCCCCACCTCAGTGACCTAACCGCCCCTCTCCTTTCCCCAGAGCTCACTCTCAGTTCCTCAGTCTGTGAAAGAGCAGCCGTCATCATGACCCAGAGTTGCGTGGCCCAGTTGAGTTTCCTCCTCACACTGGCCTTGTTCCATTGCCCCCTGGGGATGGCGCTAGGCGATGACCAGGCTTCTCCAGCCTACGTGCTGCAGGGCCTGCTGGAGCGCTACGGGAACAACGTCACCATCTCCATCCCCCAGCTCCGCTCTCTGCTCAGCAGACTCAGCGCTCCAAGTCAGGCGGAGAACGGCACAGTGGCAGAGAGGGCTGCGACGGCACAAACGGCACCTCCCAACGCTAACCAGTCCAGAGTAAGTACACCGTACCGTGGGATTCTAGTTATGGAGTCATAGTTAATGTCTCTTAAATAAAGAAATTAGGGCTTCATTTGAAAAGTACACCGTCCCGTGGGATTCTAGGTATGGAGTCATAGTTAATGGATTCTAGTTATGGAGTCATCGTTAATGGATTCTAGTTATGGAGTCATCGTTAATGGATTCTAGTTATGGAGTCATAGTTAATG
>JACXGM010007432.1:6279-20498 GCA_016801145.1 Umbra pygmaea
ATATGGGACAACTGTGTGAGGAGATATGGGACAACTGTGTGAGGAGATATGGGACAACTGTGTGAGGATAAATGGGACAACTGTGTGAGGAGATATGGGACAACTGTGTGAGGAGATCAACCGTACATCTTAGAATTTCTCCCAAATTACGTTCTCAGGAAACTATTTAGAAAAACTGAATTACGTTATATGCCAACATAATTAGGGTTTATACGTTTGAACTGCATGTTTCGTTATTAGGCTATATTAGAACTTCTATTACGTTGCCCCTGCACATTTTGTTTAGCGGATTTATGCGAGAACATTCCACACATTCTATACATTCCATAGCGTTCAAAATTATATTGCAACATTCACAGTTAAGGTTAGGTAGGAGGATACTAAAGGTTAAGGTTAGGCATGAGGTTACTAACGATTAAGGTTAGATATGACGTTACTGAGGTTAAGGTAAGGGTTAACATTACAAAAAAACAACAATTGCATGTCTGCATCACGCAAAGCAATGTAGAACCAAACACACACGAAGTGCCAGTCTGAATTTCAACTTGCGAACGCCGACGTGCAAGTCGCGGATTTATATGCCCATCCACCCCGGCCTCCATCCTAGCAAAAACAATGCTATTTACATGCTACATCATGATCTTCGTGCATATTTAACATTATTCGAGTGTTAAATTTAGTTCCCAATGAACGTAATTGACCCTCTCATACGTTCATATTTCACATATTTTGGTTTTACAAAATAGTTCCCTCAGAATGTATTTCATGTGATTTTGGGCTTGAGGAGTTATGGGACAACTGTGTGAGGAGATTCAACACAACCTGAATCATACAACACATTGTGTCACACACAATCACAAGCAATGCTTACAAACATGCTATGTATACACGCAGAGATTCAGCAATATTCACACAGTCACAAGCAATATTTGCAGAGATATAAGCAATACTTACACAATCAATAGCAAAACCTACAGAGATTCAAGCAATAGTCACCGTCACAATCAATACTCATAGAGACACAGGCACATCCACTCACGTCTGGATACAGTGCACATCCGTACTACCATCTGTCCCTAAACCCACTAGCATAATAATACCACCAGCCCGTTAATACTCATTAGCTTGGCAGCGCCTCATTGTGCCTACCCTAATTGTAGAAAACACTACCCTATGAGTACTACTTTCTTCATTTAATACACTTATGCTGCAGCTGCCGTTCTCAATATGGGTGATGATTACACAGGGCAGTGTGTGTGTGTGTGTGTGTGCATGTGTGTGTGTTTGCATGTGTGTGTGGTCACCTTGAGTGCCCCATGGGTGTGTGGTCCAGTGGAGACAGTGTTGTAAAAAGGCCTCTAACGATTGTTGATCACCAATGCACAAGTGATTAAATCTGCTGGCAAACAAATGGCAAAGAATCTCAGGGAGCTTGTAGTCCCCTCGGTTCCTGGTCATCTCTCTCTTTCTGGAAGCCAGGCTCCACTGTGTCCTTGAAGAGCAAGGACACCTTGTACAAGGAAAGACACACTTGAGACAGATGAGCATCAAGTTATAGCGACAGAGAGAAGAAGCTGAGATATGCGTAAGCGGTAAGGCACACTATAAACAAGATGATTTGAATTCTAAATGCTGATTGGCCGATAGCCGTGGTATATTTAAGTATTGAGGCATGAGTGGGTGTGGTATATGGCCAATAAACCATGGATAAAATGTTTATCTAAACCCCAATTCATAATAAATGCATTCCAAATAAAGGACACAACAAAAATATACAACATATTCCCATTGATTATTTAACAAAAGTGGTTTATTCAACAAATATTTAGATTTCATATGTGCTAAACTATTTAAAACCCCTGTGCTTGTGGCACCTCCTTTGTCACCGATAACTTTGAGTAAACATCTCCTATGGCCACTAATCATTCCCTGGCAGCGGTTTTGAATGATTTTTCTCACTCCCTCCTACAGAACTCACGCAAATATAAGGTTTTAGGGGTGTCTGGCATCTGTTGCCCGCTTCAGGCTACAGCATCTTAATTTGATTAAGTTAAAGACTGACCAAAACAGAAATCTGCCTGCTACTGAGCTATACTTTCAATAATGAGTTGCTTTAATGCTTTCTTTGTGTTTTTGTTTTGTTGGAAAACCCATTTTTGACCTAGGTTTAGCTCATTGGGCCCTATCTTGCACCCGGCGCAACGCAGCTCAAAGTCTGAACGCAAGTGTCTTTGCCAGTTTAAGACCGACGCAGTTGTCAATTTCCCGTCAGGCGCCCACGTTGTTTAAATAACAAATGCACCTGCGCCCATATTTGCGCCCATGGGAGTGCTGGTCTAACACGGAGGTGTGTTCAGGATAATTCTGGGTGTATTGCTATCTTGAGGCATCGGAAATGGATCGCGCCATTGACCAACAAAAACCTGGTCTAAAGTCAATGGCGCAGCATGTCATAGTTATTTTAACAGCAAATTAGTAAAATGCACCTATGGCATAGGCACAGTGTGCCCAAAACACACCCATGAATTAATGAAGACACTTAGTACAAGCCTTTTAGACCATGCGCCCAGTGCATGGACCCTTTTATCCGCTGTAAAACTAGCAAAAGTGGACTTGGACACGCCCAAAGCGCACTTGCACCATGCACTTCACGCCATGCGCTTAGATCATTAAAATAGGGCCCATTGACTGATGGCTTGATGTTCTGTTCAAGAATTCCATGGTATACATTAGAATTCATGGTTCCCTTAAAGATGTGCAGTCCTCCAGGTCCAGTGGAAGAAAAGCAGCCCCAGATCTTGACATTCCCACCACTTTGTTTGACTGTTCAACATTATTTTGGTGGTAGGCAGTGTTGGGCTAATTTTAGAATAATCTTCCCAGAGAATAAGACTACAAAAACATTAAGGTTTGTACGGGCGGTCTCTGACAAGGTTTAGACTGGCAGTTTGATTCTTTTTTGACAACAAAGGCTTCTTCCTAGCAACACTTTAATAAATGCCATTTTAATCTAGTGTCTTTCTTACTGTTAAAGCATGCCTCCAGATGTTTCATTTTGGTTGGCATTTAACTGGTTTATCTTTTTCTTGAGGCTTTTGGAAGGATATCCACTTCTAGGACAGGTTGCTTTTAAATGCTCTCCATTTGTAAAGGATTTGTCTTAATGTAGACTGATGGATCTGACTTTTTCTTTTGATGGTTTTATTGCCTTCACCAATCTAACTCTCACTACCATCTTCCTGGTGTCATCTAAGATTAACGTTCCTCTCACCGTGGTGTGTTTTGTATTTACTGTACCTGTATAGTTCATATATATACTGTATATTAACCGTTTGCAAACTCAATCAATCATGTCCTACCCTTACTGGCATATAGAGAACCATGACTATTTAGCAATTATCATTTAGGATTTAAGCCAGCTAGTTTATACAATATATGGAGTTTGGTCCAAAAGTATTTTAGGTGTTGAGTTATCATTAGTTCAGCTGCCTACCACAGTATATTGGATTTGAAATAAAAAATGAATATTTACATTCAAATTGGGTGAATGGTGTAAGAATTACAACACTTTATAGCGGCTCCCATTTTAGTGGCTCAAAAGAATGTTCACAAACATAAGCACGAGTTGTCCGTTTTAATACTTAAATTATTGGCAGTTATTGCCTACTGTACCTGAAGTCAGGAACCCATAGACCCCATGCAACTCTGCCAGGCTTTTACCCCAACTGTCTTCACTTCCTGCTTGTTCTTGGAGAGTTTTGCCTTCAGTCTTGCCCTCATGAGGTGAAATGCGTGCTCAACTGGATTCAGGTCCGGTGTCTGACTTGGCCATCGCAGAACATTCCCCTTCTTCGTCTTAAAGTCTTGGTTTGCTTTCGCAGTATGCTTTGTGTCATTGTCCATCTGCACTGTAAATAGCAATCCAGGTTTTGCATGATTTAATCCTCTGTGTTTACCCCAATGAAGTCTTCTCTTCATTCTAGAATTTGACTCAGATATGTCAACCCAGTTGAATCAGACTGGGGGGAAAGTGGTAATAAGTATATAGGGCCTTAACGTGTGGAGGGGCCCTAAAATATGGGAATATAGAGGGGAGGGACCCTCAGCGACAATCAATGTACAGGACCCAGATATCCATGCTACACCCCTGCGCCAACCTCCAGGAAGTTGTTCTTGATCTAGCCAACTGTTGTGTAGGGTTTCTGTCATCCACCACAGTTGTTTTATGTGATCTTTCAGGCCATTTGTTGTTCCTGAGCTCACCAGTGCATTCTTTCTTTTTCAGAGTGTGCCAAATAGTTAACTTAAGTACACCTAATATTTTTGCTATTTCTCTGAAGAGTGTGTTTGGATGTAAATACTCTCAAATCACAGCTGAATTCTGCAATGTTATCTCATATTCATTTTCTTTCTCATTCAACTCCAATATGCTCTGGTAGACAGCCTAAACTACTTTGTCAATGTCCAAATAGATGGACCTAACTGTGTGTATAAAGTGTAAATACCTACCGTCAGACCTTACACAAACCCTAAATACCTACCCAGCAGTCCTTATCCATATATATACATGTACCTTTTTAAAGGTTATCTATGTAAAATAAGCCCACGGCTGCAGTGGGGAGCTGCTAGTAGACTGTGTTAGTGGGGCCTGACTGAGATGGAGAGGCACACAGAGATTGACGCAGCAACCGATGAGGGTGATAAAGGGCCTTCCAGGAGAGAGATGAGGGGCCTGATGGGAGAGGACACATCAGATGGAATGCGGAGCTGAAAATTCAAGGGTCAGGCGGCCAGATGAAAGGGGGAGAAGTGGAGACGGTCTGATTTGGGGGCGTGTGATCGGTAAAAAAATGAAAGTTGCTTTGATGTGCAACAGTTGATTTTTATCTCCAGGCAACCGATGGCAAAGCAAATGGCTGTCAACTGTATACACACACACACACACCCATAACCCGAAGGCGGACGGAGAGACAGACAGGTGGACAGGAAGTCCGTAGGGAAATGTCTGTTCTGCTGTCCACCATCAAAGAGAATTCTGCATCTGGAATCAACTCGGGCATTGTTGAGGGGGAGGTTTTGATGATGAATCGGGTATGTCATGCGGAGGGGCAGTGAGTGCAACACAAACATATGTAGGCTATGCATAATAGATGCTTTTGTGGTCACTAATGCACGGCTGTATTCCGGCTTGCTGTCTGTCTGGTATAATAAACTTGCTGTTTCAGTTGATTAGAGCGGGGTTGTTGGTATTGAGTGTTTGACATTATTTTAAAGCTTTGGCAGAAATTACGACAGCGCTATCGTCTCTGTTAGATTTTTATGTGCGTCCATCTCCGGTCTCCTGTCAGACGTCAAATCTGCTGGCTGTAATCGTCGATTTTGCTGCAGCAATTATTACACTTCGCATCGGGATGTGCAATTATGTTTTCCAGTTTGTCAGGAAAATGCCCCATTGGAAGAAAAGGTTTGTTGTGTGACAAGGTTGAGTAATTTTAGGCTTTAAACACAGTTTGAACTGAGGCGATTGGTCAGTTTTATTTTATTTATTTATATAGATACAACTTACAGTTAGGGTTTTATGCGATAATGCAAGGGAAAGAAAATGGTACAGAGAGAGAGAGAGAGAGAGAGAGAGAGAGAGAGAGAGGAGAGTTTAGCTGGGATGGAGAGAAGTTAACTAACCTCCTGTGGTGGAATTGTGCATACATCACATACTGAATATACTATACATTATATTATATAAATTACATTCATTATACAGATTACAGTTATATACATTACATTTATTATATCTTTTACATACATTATATACATGACATATATGATTATAAATTACATTTGTTATATATAATACAGTTATATACATAGCGCCACTCTCTGTTCTACTGAGAACTAAATAGGGAAGAAAGGAGACCGGCAGGAAGCGATTACTAATTAGACCCAACTGGTCTATCAATCACACCGAATAGGCAATCAGGAGTGGCGCACACTTAAACGTGCAATATGTAATTTTTGGCCGCCATGGGGCTCTCAATCAAAACAATAGCAAAAGATGTACTTGGATGACGTCGGGAGGTTGCGTGGGATCATGGGTTTTGTTATCGTCGTCATTGACAACCTTCCAATCTAGCATCTCCGGCAGAAAAAATGTTCACTGACTAAGTAATATATTGTTAAAAAATTATAACTTTATTCACGTTATGTTTGGCGGCTCCCTGGATCTTATAACAACTAGAGCAGTCACAGGTTATATGACGCCATTTACGGGCGACAAAATGAAACATCCCGTGTCTTCGAATTATATTACAAATTTCTCTGGATTTGAAAGTTAGAGGAAACATTTAGGATAATGTAAGTACACAACTAAGAAATATATATAATATATGTATAGTGATGTTTGCTTTTAATGCAAAGTATGTATTTTGTTATTGTTTTGATTGATATTACATATGGTACCTTTAACAAATAATCCAATATGAACATAAAACAACAGTACCTAATATGTACTGGCCATAAACACAAATAAACAGAAATGTACACATAAACCCTAACAATTCGGTTTTATGCCACGATTCCCTAATCAGTACCTAGTCATGACACATTTATTATATACTCTACATACATACATTATATACATTACATATATGATATAAATTACATTTATTATATACATTTCAGTTAAATACACTACATTTATTATATATTTTATATACATTATATACATTAAATATATGATATAAATTACATCTATTATATACTTTACATATATTATACCTAATATATTAAATATATGATATACTGTACATTACATATATTATATACATTACATTTATTATATACTTTACATTATATATATTCAATATATTATATATACTTTATATTACATTTATTATATACTTTATATTCATCATATATATTAAATATATTATATGCATTACATATATAATACATTTATTGTATACGTATATGGATAAGTATTTACACACATTATATGCATTAAATGTATTATATACATTAAGTTATTTTATATGTTACATATTATATATAGCTCTAGAAAGAATTACGAGTAATCACTGCAAAATCATCAGTGTCTCTGGTTTTACTATTGATTGATGGGTTGGGGTAAAATTGTTGGGGTAAAATTTACATTTTTGTATTATTCCATAAACTACTGACGACACTGCTCCAAATTCTAAATAGAAATACTGCCATTCATAGCATTTATTTTCAGAAAAAGATCAAAATAACAACAACAAAAAATCTGAAAATAATGCTAAGAAAATATTTTAATATTCATTTTTAAACAACACAATTCTAATGTGTTAATTTAGGAAGAGTTTGGATAATCCATATCTGGTGGAATAATAATAATTGTGTAATTATTGGCTTTCATGTGTTTTGTCATGCTCTCCACCAGTCTTTCACATTGATTTTGGGTGACTTTATGCCACTCCTGGTGCAAAAATCTCAGCTGTGTTTAATGGCTTGTGACCATCCATCTTCCTCTTGATCACATTCCAGAGATTTTCAAAGTGGTTGATTTAAGAAATATTTGCACTGGTCTCTTAATTGTTTCTGTACATTGCATATATTATTTATATTAAATATATCATTTAGTATTTTGCTAGTCATGCAGACCTGGTGCTGGGCATCATACCGGACTGTATTACCGTGGGATACGAAACAAACACTATATTAGTTGGAATACAGGAGGGAGGAGAACAGACTGAGGATCGAAAGCAGAGAGATAGAGTAGATAATAATAATGATGGATAATAATAATGGAGAGAAAGAGAAAGAAGTTAAGAAGAAAGAAATTAGAGAGGGAACAAAGACATTTAAAACCTCTGAAACTAACGTAACAACATTTCACCTGGCACACATGCCGTACAGAAGACACACGCAACGTACTCCGTTCTCCTCATTAGAAGTCCCTGTTCATGTTCCACCACACAAAAGACTCCCGTCTATGCCATTACAAGGCAAGATGGATCATTGAGCCTCGCGCGCGGCTACACTGTGTTCATTCACACAGCCTATAGAAGTTAATGGATGTCCCTCCTCGACACACCTCTCCATTCTCTAATGTACAGTGATTCGGGACATTGTTTATGAGCTGTACGTAACAGAAGGACTGAGAGCCGGAACCCACAGGTAGATTGATTGATGGCTAAGTAGGTGTAGCGGAGCTCGTAGATGGACACTGGGATGATGAAGAGGTGGGTGGAGGTTTACCCGGATGGGAGCTAAGTCAGCAGACAGCGACAGTACAGGTGGGAGCCTAATGTACAGGGTTATTGGGCTGTCTGCTGGGAATCCTAATGGAGACAATATTAAACATTAGGGTGCTATGCATTAGGGTGCACATTTACTGTATGAGCATGTACTGTAACCCGGCTGTCATGTTTAGGTCATGTATAGCTGTGGAACCAAGGCAGAACGTCTGCTGCATTAGCAACTGCTAATGGAGTTCCTAAATAAATAATACTAAAAGTATAGCACAGATATATCTAGGTATAGAAATGTGCTGCGTTGTATGTTTGGCTTTCGTTCTATTCCTGTTGTAATCTTTCACTCCCCTGTCAATGTTTGTTTCCGTGGTGATTCATTTCTTTAGGTGGTGTTAGTCCTCAGAGTCTCCTAGGTGGAGGTAGATGGGGGTGGGGCATTTTAGTCATGAATAAGGACACCTGTGTTTCTCTTCTAGAACAAGTACACCCAGTATTCACTTTCTTCTCTCTTTTTATAGCTGCCTCTCTCACCTTCTTTTGCAATTGCTCTGTTTTTCTATCACTTCTCACAGTCTCTCCATGAATTTCTATTCTCTTTTTTCATGGCTCTATTTTCCTATCACTACATGCCTCTCTACGGTCTACATGATTAATTAAGCAGTGCTGATTAGAGTTCCCTCCTGTATCCTCCAGTTTTTCATACCTCTTTTCTTCCCAAAATAATTTGAGGTCAAGTGAACTCTTTTGTAAAGCGTTGCCAGCCCTTGTGTCTAGTCAGATGGATGCAGTAGTTGGCTTAGCCGTGACCCTTCGATGGTTCTCGTTTCTGTAGCCACCTAGGCAGTCAAGTGAAGGATTGTGCTGTCAGTTAATCTCATACTATGCGTGCTTTTAATTTTAAGGAACTGGAAACCAGTTCTTATTTAAAGGCTTGGAAATATACTCAGTAGTCTGACATAATCAGTAAAATATATTAGGGCTGCAACTAACGATTATTTGGATAATCAATTAATCTTTTGGTTATTTCTTCGATTCATCGATGAATCGGATAAACAGACTAACAAATATTTCCATAACAAAAAAACAATGTATTCCAAATTGACAATTTTAACACAACAGACCTAAATGTATGCTATAAAACATGTGCAAAACATACGCTAATTTCTTTAATAATGTGCAAAATATGGAATTTTTTACCTTGCTTAGACTGACCTGAGATGGTATAATTGTCTACTTTTGTAGACAGATTTTATATAAAATAGTTGTAAATAGCCTTATAATAAGGCCTGTAAAATAGTAATTTTGTTGCTTTATGTATTTTTACCTGTTTATGCTTATTTTGAGATTAACTGTTTTTGATTAAGAATGACTTTTATTTTGAAACGGACTTTGGAGTTTCTACTGTGCGCAACATTAGCCTAGTTGAAAAAACAATAAAAGTAAATCACGTAGTGAAACGTTTAACAAATTAGCATCCCCGAAAAAGAACAATGTTAGCATATGTTGTAATACTGTAAACGTAAGAACTGGTTTGTGTTTTAAATTAGTTTTGCACTATAAATCTTTCTGTTTGTTTACTTTAGCACTGCCAGGTAGTGTTAATGAGCTTGTTAGATTAACGTTAGCTCTACCGCGTCTGCTCTACCACAAACATTAATTAGCCAGCTAGTTAAATACACTTGTTGTGCAATGTTGAAGTGGATTTGATTTAATAAACCAAGCTGGATTGCGACAAAACACAGGCTATTTGATAAATAAGAACTACCTATTCCTGGGGCGGCAGTGGACGGGTCCTCCTGACCAAGTGTCGAGGTGTCCATGAGCAAGACACCTAACCCCAGCTGCTCCCGACGAGCTGGTTGGCGCCTTGCATGGCTGACACCGCCGTCGGTGTGTGAATGAATGGGTGAGTGTGAGGCAATGTAAAGCACTTTGGTGGCCATTGTTGGTCAGAAAAAGCGCTATACAAATGCAGTCCATTTACCATTTTTACCTGCTGTGGGAGGAACTATTCGTAATTTCAAAACGCTCCAACCTTTTTTCCTTCAAGTGATCCCTCATTACGTTGGTGCTCCGTCCGGTGCCATGCCATTTAGGTTTTACAGAGTTTGCATGTAAAACATTTTTGTTCAATATAAAATTAAGTTCTGCCATAATATCCAAGATTTCGGCCAGACAGTTTAAAACGTTTTTTCTTAAAGTGACGTAGCTCCACCACACAGCGAGCAACAAAATAGACCCAACGAATCGATAATGAAATTTGTTGCCAACAATTTGAATAATCGATTTTTATCGATATCATCGATTCGTTGTTGCAGCCCTAAAATATATGCTTTATCACAAATAGGTGCCTTATTGTGTTTGCACTTTATTCACTTTATTCATAGTTATTTCAAACTAAAATAGCTGTTTTAAAATGTCATGTGGAGACACAAAATTACATTTTCAAAATACAAAAGTAGGTTTCTTAGAAATGTTCACAGTAGGATACACTGTTTAAAGTCCCATTGTCTTGTACTCTATTCAGAAAGTTTTTACTATTATACTGTACACTCGACAGCCACTTCATTAGGTACACCTTGCTAGTACTGGGTTGGAACACATTTGCCTTCAGAACTGCCTTCATTCATTACAACATAGATTCAACAAGGTTCTGGAAACATTCCTCAGATATTTTGGTCCATATAGACTGTGGAGGACATTTGAGTACAGTGAACTCATTGTCATGTTCAAGAAACCAGTTTGAGATGATGTAATGTAAGCGTGTGACATGGCGCGTTATCCTTGCTGGATGTAGCCATTAGAAGATGGGTACATTGTGGTCATAAAGAGATGGACATGGTCAGAAACAATTCTCGGGTAGGCTGTAAATTATGCTCAATTGACACTAAGGGGCCCAAAATGAGCCAAGACATTTTGTTTAATCAATAGATGCAACATTACCATACGGTACAAGGTGCTCTTTGCTGCCTGAATACAGAAAACTGTATAATCAATAAAATGTATTTATATAAAAATATATCATAAAATATATTATATTTGGCTGAGCCTTTTTTCATATATTGTAATCATTGATGGAACTTTTCCAACTTTGTGAGTCAAACTCAAAAAGGAACAAGTAGATCTACAAAATTGTCCACTTCATCTACAGACAAAACTAGATTCTAATATTGCTAAACGTCAGTGTCTTGCATGTTATTATTATTTATCCCAGACATGTTTAGAAAGTGATTAAGTCATGCCAAATGTCATTGTGTCCTTGAGCAAGGCACTTTACCCTACATTGTTCCAGGGGATGTCCCTGTATTCACCGTAAGTCACTCTGGATAACAGTGTCTGCGAAATTACTAAAGATTAATGAGTTTATAGCCGCGGATATGCGCCCATCTTTTGGCAATTAAACTGAAAGCTGATCTTTAATAACCGTTTTCAATAATGTTTTGTGCTGTACAGAAAATAAACTGTGTTGTGACCCTCATACCGCTATACATACCGTACCATGGCATACCATTGCACCCCTACCCCACACCATTACACCACAACCACCAGCCTGAACTGTTGATACAAGGCAGGATGGATCCATGCTTTCATGTTGTTTACATCATATTCTGACCCCATTGTCCAATTTTGTGGGTCCGTGAAAAATGAAACCTTTTCCTGTTCATTAATATATTATGAATATCAACATTTAAATGAAGTCAATGTTGTAAAAGTCTGGGATGAATTATTTTGGGTTTCGGAACATACAGTCTTATTGTTAATTATAGTATTGTATTTCTCTTTGGCTTTTACTTCTCTGTCTTTCCCCTGGATGCATTCATGTGCCCATAACAAGAGAGGCAACACCGCTGAAAGTATGATTTGCTTTTCCAAATGACTTCTCTTTGTTGTGCATCTGTTGAATGTCAACAATATATTGCTGTCATGAAAGGCTAGGAAAAAAATAAATAAAAAGGATTTATGCTTGGGATGGAATCCCAAAAGGTAGCTAGCTTGCTCATTTTAGATGTGAGTCGAATTCAGCTACTAGTTAAAAAAAAGACAACTTACCATTTTGCCCTAAGCCTGTATCATTTTCCACAAGCTAGGTCTCTATAACATTATTCAACAGATTTTCTGAATTCTAAATGTGCATTAAGTAGATACACCGGGGATGTGTTCCCACCAAACAGACTTCTTGCAATTAGAAAGATGTGTGATGTCTTTAGCACACAGTAAATTAGTTTCTATTCCATTTTTTACTCTACTAGTTTGTCTCAAGACTGTTGCTTCAATAAAAGGCCTGTGGGTAGACTACCAAATAAAATTATTTTATGGCTTAGATTGATACTATTCGTCATATACAGTAGCATTCATGTTTCAATTGTCATAGCACTAGGACAACACGCTAAATAGCCTAAATATTATTACTGTACGTAGCATCACACTCAGGTTTTTAATCTGTAACCTATACCCTGGGTGAATTTGTTGATCACGACCCCTGAGAGAAAAGACCCTCCTATGGCAACAATCACAACAGAGACAAAGTGTTTTGGAGTACACATAAGAGGGTGATGTGTATTTCAGTCATTGCCACCAATGATCTGTGAAGTTAATTCTCTCTTGTTAATTAGTTGTTTTTTGGGGACGGTTGATAAGTCTATTTTAAAATCTGAAAGATGTAGATAATTAATTTAATTACAAACAAAACACAATCTGGAGGTCATTGTTAAACGTGTATCTGAAATGTGCAACTCTAATCAAAGCATTTCAAAGCGTTCGGAACTGGGGAACACTTAAACATTGTCATTGATTTAAACGTTTTGAAGCCTAACAGCCATGTAATTTGTTCGCTAACAAAGCAATGTATTATTTTAATACAATGAAATTAGAAATGTCTTTTCTCACAAGCCCCAGATGCCTACTCTAATACTAGACGAAAGTGAACATTCAAGTGTTCAGTCAGGCGAAGAGCTTCACTCCTCATAAGTCTAAATCAGAGCTTAGTCGTTAAGAACATGACTGCACCCCCCCCCCGCGCCCGTCTCCTACTGAGCCTCCCAGTTCATCCTCTTCACCCTGGCCACTGCAGGTCCTCCTGGGGAGGTTCAGATGACTAGCTGGGCTTTAACTAGACAATCCTCTCAGCTTTCGCTGGAGAGCCTCTCTAAGGTGGTGGTTGTGGTTCCCAGCAGGTGGAGAACACAGTACTCATACCCCACTTTACAGCACTCTCAGAGGCTTCAGGGAGGAGCAGGGCAGGGCCCTTCTCTGGGACTATTATCCCCTTCTACCGTACCATTATTCCATATATAATATTGATGTATGCTGAAGGTTGCCTAGACTTTATCGTTAGGGAGTGGCCAGGGTGCTTGCTGAAGCAAGTGCGACGAACTGAATGTAGGTATCGAGAGAAAGTCATCCCTTGTAGTGAGGGTGAGGAAAAGGTCATGGGGTTGAGCGCTAACCCAAAGCAAGTCTACAACTGTAGCTCTCCAAAATATGATCTGTCCACTTATACGGTAAAAATTTACAGTGTGTGGGTGGGTGGTATACGGTCCCCCTTATCCTGAGGCCAAACTAATGAGGGTGATTCTCACCACTCTGTAACCGGCGTGGCTTAATGCTCGCCTCAGCATTCAATTACCCTAATGATCTCTGGCCAATTGACTGGTCCTCTGCATTTTAATGGTCAGCATTCAGCTGTGGATTTAGCCGTACAGCAGCTGGTAATGTCTGCCTTGTTGAATGGTCATGGCTGCATTTGCTGAACGCTTGAGTGTGGGATAAGATTTGTGGAGCTTTAGCGGCCAATCCTGTCATTGCGTTAGGCTACTTCCCGGGGATTTAGAAGAGGCAGGGCCTTTAATGGCTTTTGGCTGGAGTCTTGTCTGCTGGAAGGGCAACTAGGGTAGCACTTATGGGTTGCATGTGTTTGCAATCTTTATCACACAGAACACACACGCAAACATGTTGGATGTCAATGGACGTCAGACGGGCGTCAGATGG
>JACXGM010007432.1:20598-30890 GCA_016801145.1 Umbra pygmaea
GGGGGGGGGGGGGGGGGGTGGGGTCGAGAGAGAGGGCAGGGTACACAGCGGGTGTGTGGGGGTAATGATGGAAAGAAGGTTCCAGATAAACGTTGACCCGGCACATCCGCTCTGACGGAGAAGAGATTGTTAAGACACACAGGGGAGAACAGAAGCCACGCAAGATATGATTCTCTGTCCATTTGGATCCACTTTAGCATCACTCAGTGTCGTCACGGAGACAAAGAGGCTGACGGAGGCGGTGTGCTCCACAGGGTCCACGAGGAGGCAACAGAGCGACGGAGTGCCAGGGGAACGAGGGAACCAGCCCGTCGATCACTTCCTCGATCCACCGAAAGCATTTCACGCGTCTTTCTGTCAGACTCAGATTAGGGCTGAATATTTCACGTTTTTTTAATATTACCATTGTTTCATATTGCATTTGTCCCTCTACCACTCTCCTCTAAGCCGTCCTCTCTCCATCTCTTTTCCCCTTCCTCACCCATTCTCTCCCTCCCAGTCAGTATTCTATTCTATATTTCTCAAGCCATCGCCACCAGCTGCCTCCAACAGTTTAGAAGAACTATCAGTATTCATTTGTTTTCCTTGATTCAACCATTCTTTATCTATTCAACCCACAACTGCCGTCAATTACTGTACTGCAATTCTGCAGCGAGCGAGAGAACCAGACGGGAGTTCACCGTGATTTGTGGGGCCATTAGGATATACAGAAAGATGAAAATAATTTAGCCCATCCAACTCATCATGTTCAGGACAGAAAAACAGATGTAAATAGTGAACGGAATGTCTGCAACTCTAGGCTGCACCTGTGGTGAACTTATTACAATGCACAAGAAACGGACAACGTTTCCATCCATATAGGATCTTTGTCAGGTCACCGGGATACTACTTCATTCTGACTAATGCAATAATCACCGATCAATTGAATTTAAACAAGATTGAACTAAATCTAACTACTGGGCTTTTAGCATGCTAACGCTAACACTAGTTGACACGGGCTGTCCACATGTTAACACTGTGTTAGCTGAAGTGGCATTGGGTCTCGTTTGATTGACAGGTGTGTTGGGGTGGGCTAGGTAGTGTAGAGACAATGTGCAAGGAAGCTGCGGTGGTTTATCTGTCATCGCTGATTGATAATGTCTTCCAGTCCCTCACTCATCATGAATCATTTATCGTTTATCTTTCCTGACTGTAGTGGACGGAAAACACTTAGCTTAGACATACAGGAACGCACACGGACGCCCATGTACAATAACAACTCATTCCATCACCACATTTTCTATTTTCCCCTACATCAAGTATATAAATATGCAGAGATGTGGCTATACATATGGAAAACACCCTGAGTATTAAAACAGGTGCAATATATACATTAATTCCCCTGTTGGAGCACATTTCTCGCTCTTCGCCAGATGCACATTGACAATTAAATGACTGCAGAGGAGTGTGTGTGCCTGTACGTTTCTGTGTGTTTTCCTGCGCACCAAAACACAGGCAAAAGACTGCATAGCTGGGAGGCCATTAATTTTCGAGTTGCGCTTAACGCACGGCTGTAGGGGAGTGGGAGATATGTATATTTATGAGTTTGTTCTATGATTCAGCGGGACGAGAATAAAGCATTGAAATAAATGAGAGTGGGAGAAAGAGAGACAGAGAGACGGAGTGAATGAATTCTGTTTAGGGAGACTGACTCAAAGAAGGCTGTCGAGGGAGGGAGGGAGGGATGGAGGGGTTGAAGAACGGAGAGAGGTGTTGTGACGGAAGGAGAGAGAGAAGAGGAAGTAATAGGAGAGAAATGGAAACGACTCACCGTCAAGTCACCATGACAAAAAAGCAGACGGACATTACCACCGTCAGGACCTGAGCCGTCACCCACCGAACGACCCAGCATCCTCTTAAACTAACCATTTTAATAACCCCACTGCCTCCACGGTAACACAGGGTAACACTGGGTAACACTGGGTAACACAGGGTAAAACAGGGTAACACAGGGTAACACTGCAAATACCACATGAACAGAAATGAACCAGGTCAGTGGAGTTATTAACGGGACCAAATTACAAGCGGAAACCACATCTACCTTTTCCTTCATACTGGACACAAAATAAAGAGACTAATTATTCTTCCGGTGGTAACTGAACATGCTCGCGTATTAACAAGTTTGTCTTATTGTTGAGGCGTCAAATAACTTTATCGTCCAATCTATCCCTTTAAGGGCGCGTGGCCAAGGCTGGGTATTTATAAACATGACGCGTGAAGCTTCAGTACAGTGTGCCAAGCGTCGTGCTGCCTCCCTGGAACAATGACAGAGAAGGATCTCGGATCTGGAAAGTATTGGGCAGAAATCCCACCGACCGACCCCCCCCAAATTAATTTGACTCTTTCTCCCGCCCCTCTCTCTTTCTCACACCACCTTCCTCTCCTCCCTACTCGCTTCCTCCACCCTCACATCCTCCATCTTCTGGCCCCATCTCTTCCTCTCTCCACCATCACTTCCTCACCCAGTGTCCCCTTCAGGTCCAGCTGCCTCTGGGTTCTCCCGGGCTGGAGGTTTGTTTAGGTGCTCGCTGTACAGCGTCCTGTCTAGATAGAAGTGTGTTCATTATGACGGTGTCTGCAGCACTCCCTGCCAAGCTCCCCTAACCACGCCCACAACTCCTTATCTTTCTTTGCCGTCTACCCACCTTGCCCATCCTCATCCATACCCACTAGTACCTCATCCTCCTGTCATCCATCTATTGTTTTGTTCCTGTTTTTAAAACCTTTATTTTAACAGACATTTTTGAAAAATTAAGGTAACTGTTCAAAGTAAAAAAACTACAACCAAACGCATGACCAGACACTTGTAAACAACCAAACAGAACGAGACCAGCATGTCAACAGAATGCTAAACGGCAAATACAGCACATGCCCCGCTGCGTATGTCATCCCTCCGTTGCCCTGGCAATAGGCAGGGTTGATGTCATTAACCTGGACACAGAAGGGGAGTGACCCCAACGCGGCCTGTCGCTTCACGTTGACCCACCTCATTAAACGGACCACAGTGCCACACTCCCCGCAGGCAATGCTACGCCCAGCCAGAGTACATGGGCGTCGGTTGGCATCAGTGGGCAGAGCTGGGATGAGGGCAATTCACCCAGCTTTTCTCTTGCCCTCAACCCCTCTAGTTTTCTTCTTTTCATATTTTTCCGTGCTTTCGTTTCTCACCCTCCCTCCTGTTTTCTATCCTGCGCTTTCCATGGGTAGAGTACACAATGTTCAGCGAGCGTTCTCACACCCTGTAGGTGGCTTTCTTGTGTGTGTGTGTGTGTGTGTGTGTGTGTGTGTGTGTGTGTGTGTGTGTGTGTGCGCGTGCGCGCGTGCAGGACTAAGCCACCGCGGTGCTGTCAGGCCTTCTCAGACCCTGTGTGGTTGCTCTCCGGTTGTCAGCTCAGCAGTTTGGTATTGTTAACTCCTCATCCCTCAGTCCCTGTTAGCATGTCAACTAGCTAGCATACATGTTCCTGGATCAGGCAGACAGAGCGAGATGGAGGGAGGGAGTAAAAAACTGAAAATGTGAAATGAAGATGCGGAATTGGTTAGGATGATCAGAGTGAGTTCATTAAATTTTGAGCGTGAAGGAGAATAGATCCCAAACATTACGTTTTCACGCCAGAGAAAAACTAAGGTCAAAGTCCCGGAGACAGGACATGAAGCTCCGCCTCCACTTTGAGTGCGAACGGGGGTCGAGGTCCTCTGAGCTCCACTGATCCCTGTCCATGTTACAGCCGGCCTGCCAGCTCACCGGCTCTGCTCCAACCTCCATCTCTGCCTGGCGCAAACGGCCCTTTGTTCCGACGCTGAACGGCCGCATATCAAGAGGTGAAGAATGAGGAAGAATTATGTTGTTGGCTACACGATGAGGTGATCTGGCCCCAGTAGATCCACAGGGGCCCCTTGTAGCAATCGGAGTCCTCAGTGTGGACAGATGGCAGCTCATAACCAGGCATCAGCTGGCCGACCTGGCCCTGGATCTGCTCTGGATGGTGGGTATGTGACTGGGGACATGGTGAGACCAGTGCTTTGGCACCACTGTGTGTAAAGCATCTGATAGGTTGATTTCCTGTGTAGACCGGTCCAGAACCATTCTACGACTCATGGCGATGTGCAGGAAGAGCACTTTTGCAGCAATGAAGTTGCCACTGTTGACTGTATTTGACCTAGGATGTCTTTACAGCAGCTATCTAACTGAAGGATATGATTGGACAGAGTGAGATGACCGGAGTACAGCTAGATTAATATTCTTTGGTATTTTCCTTGGAGGTTGACCATCCATTAGGTCTAATTATAGGTTGTGTGTTTGCCCCTCGCCCACACGGTTAGACTGGCATCATTTCAGAAGGCAGCCAGGCAAAACGCTGAATATTGCTGCGAGCTCAGATACATTCAGTGAGACGGCAGGTGTTTCAGTACTAATATATGAAATCGTTCGTCGGCTGGAAATGAAGTAAATTAATGTTGGTAGGCTGGGTGTAATCTCCTAACGAGGTACAGGCGTAGAGAAAAGCATCTTGTCACACGTCTGCACCCTTGTCTCTACGATTCTCTGGCCTTGGTTCTTCCCTCTTTTTCTCCAATCCCCCTTGTAACTCCCTTGCTTTCGCAGGCCACACCCACTCTTTCTTGTTAGCACCGGATTGGGAGAGCCAAGGTGGAAGTATCAGGATTGGCTGAAGAGAATACAGTAGACAGTTTTAACGTGGCCACCCGACAACTCTAGCACCAGGCAGAGGCGAAGGTGTCCAAGGTTAGAGTTCCCTCCACCGCGGTGACCGTTTTGTGGCTACTTTTTGGGCTTCTTACAACCTTCGCCGGCACCATTAGTATGGCTGGAGGAGACTGGTGGGGTTGGTCTAAATTGCTGGAAGCACCTGGGTTAGGTTACACCATGACTCGGCTGTACCTGACGAGGGTGTTGTGACGCACTGTCGAATAGGAGTGTGTGTAAATAGACGCATGTTAATGCGTGCGTCTGCCTTTCCCATCGTGTAGGTTTATCCATCTGGTGACATCTGCGTGGGTGTTTAAGTGGGTGTGGGTGATATTATGGTAACCGCACGTTACCTCGGTTTACCTGGATCAGCGGGCTTTAGATACAAATCAGGCGCTCTTCTAATAATGCCTGTCACAATATGTTCATGTTAGTGCGCAACTGAGTTGTCGTGTGCTAAACAATAGACATGACTGAATCGCAATGACATGACAGACAGACTCACAAGCACACGACACACACACAGTGTTGCAGTAGGCCCCGGTTTACCAGGGGCATGTCTGATTTCGTCTGATAGGGGAGGCTGTGTGTGTGGGGGAGAGACTTCTTCTGTCACCCCGAACACACTCTCTCTCCCTCTCTCTCCGTGTGTGTCTGTTGTTAGTGCTGTCTGTCTCTCATTCCCTTTGTAGTTTCTCTATTTTTATTCTTCTGTCGCTATTTCTATCCCCCCCGACCCACCCCCCTGGAAAAAGAGCACCAGTCAGAAGAGCTACAGTGCAATTAAATTACCACTCCAACGCATGCATGCAGCGTCGCAACAATGGCGCCGTAGAAACGCCTGAAATAGTGTGGTGATAGCACTGTGACAGATATTGTGTCAAAGAGAGTAGCTATAAAACAATAATATAAATAGCCTTTCTGCATAGCACTGTATTGAATATTATTTTCTATCATTCCACTCAATAACTGCTACAATGCCTCTTCGGCTACAGTTCCTGCGCACTACAGAAATAAAGGTTTTATTTCCAGAAAGGCAATTGTTATTTCACCTCAACCCAAAATTGTTTCTACATTGAAATATCCCCCAACCCAGTATTTCACTTTTGTCTTCCATGCTTGGCAGAGTAATAACCTAGATTGTATTGCAGTGTCGTGCTTCACAGTAGCCTGCCTTCTATTAGTTCTGGGACCCGATCCTCACACACACACACACACCGCCCAGCTAATGCAGTCACCGAATGTCAACACAGTCAATTTGACAAATACACTGCCCTCGCCACTCAAGTCCCACACGCCATGATTACGGCGCGAGAGATTGTAATAAACACACACCACTGTACTTATCTTGGCCCAGGGCAAAAAGCGCATATTATTTTAAAGGGAATTAAATGCAGATAGTTTTCATCTCCTCTAACTCTGCAGCCGTTGTGGTATTGGGTCTGAAAGGCAGCCGGGACGGCTGAAGGCAGAAGTGTCTGAGAAATGGACACACAAACACGACCCAGCGCAAACACAGATCCTGTAAGGCCTGTGACATGATGTTAACTGACAGCTCAAACCTATATGAAGCATGAAAGTGTAGTGTTCATTTAATTCAGGTGTCTCCCTCTAGTACATACAGCGCTGCGTTCGCTAATGCAACCAGCACCAGCGTTGGACGAAGGCAGAACTAATTAACCCTGTTAATGTTTTGTGGACAGGTTCTACTTGCTGACCAAATTATGGGAGATTTTTCTTCTGTGTTTCAGAAATTAGGAAGAGTTGCTTGAGGCGGGCGTCCACGTGTGCTTCTGGGTCTGTCTGTGTGTCTGTCTCTGTTTCGAGCTTTCCATTTGACTAGTAACTAAATTAAGTCCCAACCGTTTGTATTTCTGAATATGCTTATCACTCTAATGTCTTGGTGCTGTTCAAAAGTGGTCCATCCAAAACTGTTCATACTGTTAATTAAATAAAATGCCTAAAGGAAATGTGTTACTCAACCCAGCAGGATTTGCCAAATATATCTCAGTTTAATTACAAAAATAAAAATCGCTACACCGACTGTATGAAGACTCATCAACAGGTCAACCCACAATCTGTAGACTTGATAATGCGATGAGTTGTCACAATGTGGTATGTAAAGAGAGGGAGGAAGGCCGAATGCAGGTGTTGGAAGATTTATTGCAGATAACATTGTCCTTCCCGAATTGTATAAATGACAGAAAATATATGGAGACGTATATATGGAGACGTGTATATGGAGATGTACACTCACCTAAAGAATTATTAGGAACACCATACTAATACTAATTCGCCTTCAGAACTGCCTTAATTCTACATGGCATTGATTCAACAAATAGGAAAAAGAGGCTACAATTTGCAAGAGCACACCAAAATTGGACAGTTGAAGACTGGAAAAAATGTTGCCTGGTCTGATGAGTCTCGATTTCTGTTGAGACATTCAGATGGTAGAGTCAGAATTTGGCGTAAACAGAATGAGAACATGGATCCATCATGCCTTGTTACCACTGTGCAGGCTGGTGGTGGTGGTGTAATGGTTTGGGGGATATTTTCTTGGCACACTTTAGGCCCCTTAGTGCCAATTGGGCATTGTTTAAATGCCACGGCCTACCTGAGCATTGTTTCTGACCATGTCCATCCCTTTATGGCCACCATGTACCCATCCTCTGACGGCTACTTCCAGCAGGATAATGCACCATGTCACAAAGCTCGAATCATTTCAAATTGATTTCTTGAACATGACAATGAGTTCACTGTACTAAAATGGCCCCCACAGTCACCAGATCTCAACCCAATATAGCATCTTTGGGATGTGGTGGAACGGGAGCATCGTGCCCTGGATGTGCATCCCACAAATCTCCAACTGGAAGATGCTATCCTATCAATATGGGCCAACATTTCTAAAGAATACTTTCAGCACCTTGTTGAATCAATGCCATGTAGAATTAAGGCAGTTCTGAAGGCGAAATGGGGTCAAACACAGTATTAGTATGGTGTTCCTAATAATCCTTTAGGTGAGTGTATATTTATATATATACATATATATTACTATCA
Source organism: Umbra pygmaea (assembly GCA_016801145.1). NCBI lineage: Eukaryota > Metazoa > Chordata > Actinopteri > Esociformes > Umbridae > Umbra > Umbra pygmaea. The sequence continues at coordinate 28,406 of JACXGM010007432.1, forward strand.
AAAGTATGAATTACAAGACCCTGCTGTAAGTCCACATTGGTTCATGAATTACTCAGAACTGACATTTCTTAAAGTCTCTACTGTTGTTGCTAGCAAGTGAAATGATATTGATTGCAACTCGAAGGTGTTCATTTAACAGAGAATGATATGATAGTCAGCCATGTCTCAGTATGTGTCTATGTGTACAGATTTAGACAGATTACATTACCGTCTTACCCAAGACCGTGCGCCAGATCGAGCTCAAGCCACCACGCATCAGTAATTATACATTTTGTTATTTTGTGTACTCTGCTTTTGACAGTTAGATTGAAAAACAATTGTGCCAAAAGAAAACCAATCACCGACTCTTTGGTCGACTGATCTTCCCTTATTCCCAATACTTTTTTCTGTGGTATTATTTACACAAGACGTACATTTCTTTCCTTTCATAAACTGAAATGTGCGTGCCTGCTGTGTTGGACTCTTGAGGCTGAGCTGCCGACAGTCTGGCAGTAAGATGAGAAGCCGTCTGGCCTCCAGGTGGTTCTCTGCGGGGTCTACTTGTGAAAATAGCAGGGGCTAACCGTGTTGTCCTTTTACGTTTGGGTAAAAGGAAACATAACACAAATTGATCTACAACATGTTTCGTTTGTCAATTGAATACCCAAAATGTTCTGCTTTCAAACCAAATCCTACAATTTAGAGTGTCTGTCACAGCTAGTGTTTATAATGGGTATAACGACTGTTTAGTTTCATCACGTCACCTCAGAGGTTGGCTCCAGCAAACATTCGGCTCCTCACCACCCAGTCGCCATTTAGTAATTTGCGTGATATCTGAAAATCATTAGCCAATCATATCTATGTTCCAATTGCGTAATGGCCAGTTAGAGTAATTACTTATAGAGTCCGTGACTATAGCGATAAGGAGAGCACACGACACTACGGTTTACTCTTCCCTGGTTGACCTACACTTCCAAAAGCCCTTCGAATCGTAACGAGGTAAAAGCATATCAGCTGAGTAGTAAATGTCATTGTAACGGATGTAGTTGTTCAACCCACAGAAACCCTCACTGACACAGTTTAATAGCTGACAGCAGGTGTTCCTCAAACTGATACACTCTAAACTGGGGGGTGGGCCCAAGGGTCCACCACACATTCAATAACAAGAGAGTGACTTTCGATCGCCACCCAACTCCTTGACCCCGACATCCTTTATGCGCACGCGCGCGTGTGCGCCCGCCGCACTTTTAACATTCAACTTCCCTGTCAAACTATACTGTGTGCCGCCAAAGCGAGAAAGACAAATGTTTCCCCTCTAAATGAGAATTGATTTTCCCAGCGGTCTCCGTAATCAGCGGTTCGTACATTTCATTTTGATAAAAAGAAGTGAGGGGATTGTGAGCCGTGACGACCACAGGGGAGTTGGCTCAAAGGCACTGGGAGCAGTTACACAGAACCTACTAGCGCTCTGTGTCAACAAGGTCATCTGATTAATGATGGTACAGCAGATGGGATACCATGTGTTATGCTTATGTAGACCTATACAAAGCTGGGATACCGTGTGTTATGCTAATGTAGACCTATACAAAAGCTGGGATACCATGTGTTTTGCTAATGTAGACCTATACAAAAGCTGGGATACCATGTGTTATGCTAATGTAGACCTATACAAAAGATGGGATACCATGTGTTATGCTAATGTAGACCTATACAAAAGCTAGGATACCATGCGTTATGCTAATGTAGACCTATACAGCAGCTGGGTTACCATGTGTTATACTAATGTAGACCCATGCAGCAGCTGGGATACCATGTTTTATGCTAATGTAGACCTATACAAAAGCTGGGATATCATGTGTTATGCTAATGTAGACCTATACAACAACTCGGATACCATGTGTTATGCTAATGTAGACTATCCAACAGCTGGGATACCAGGTGTTATTCGAATGTAGACCGATAGAGCAGCTGGGATACCATGTGTTATACAATGTAGACCTATACAACAGTTTGAATACCAGGTGTTATGCTAATGTAGACCTATACAAGAGCTGGGATACCAGGTGTTATGCTAATGTAGACCCACAAAACTGCTGGGAAACCAGGTGTTATGCTAATGTAGACCTATACAACAGCTGGGACACCATGTGTTATACTAATGTAGACCTATACAGCAGCTGGGATACCAGGTGTTATACTAATGTAGACCTATACAGCAGCTGGGATACCATGTTTTATGCTAATGTAGACCAATACAGCAGCTGGGATACCAGTTGTTATGCTAATGTAGACGTATACAACAGCTGGGATCAGGGTGGGAAATTAACTTTTTTGTCCACCAGCCACTGTGGCTGGTGGATGTCAAAATTTTACCAGCCACTTTGATTTTTTACCAGCCACTTTTTCCCAAATTCAAATACATAAAAGAAAACACACTAGCATATTCTGTATTGCTTCAACACATTAAATTCACTATTTATACATGTGAAAATAATATAGGTCAATT
>JACXGM010007433.1:0-30722 GCA_016801145.1 Umbra pygmaea
TGAAATAAAATTCCCCTGAAATAAATAAAAGGTTTCCTTTGAAAAACACCATTATGAAATAAAAAACAATTTCATATTTTATTGGACTGCGTTTATATATTTATATTTAAATATTTATATATTTATTGTGTCATTTATTTATTTCAGGACTTATTTCATAGCCATATTTATTTATTTAATATTGACAAAAATGGCTTTCAATACTGGCGATGGGGGTTCGAGGCCGTCTGTGCCCTTCCTCTCTGTTTCCCTCTACCTGTCTGTGCCCTTCCTCTCTGTTTCCCTCTACCTGTCTGTGCCCTTCCTCTCTGTTTCCCTCTACCTGTCTGTGCCCTTCCTCTCTGTTTCCCTCTACCTGTCTGTGCCCTTCCTCTCTGTTTCCCTCTACCTGTCTGTGCCCTTCCTCTCTGTTTCCCTCTACCTGTCTGTGCCCTTCCTCTCTGTTTCCCTCTACCCGTCTGTGCCCTTCCTCTCTGTTTCCCTCTACCTGTGTAGTGGAATTAAATGTTTACAGGACGGATTGTGGCAGATTCAACAGCTGGCTTGAGGGCTGGCATTATATCACACATTATTCAACACAAAGGAGTTCCGGAAAGAATTAAAATTTAGGGAAAAGGGGGTCTTACTCCCTCATTGGACCACATAGTCATTGCCCGATGGGTGAAGACAAAAGATCAACTTATGTAACTCAACATACTCTACCAAATGATATGACGTTGATGTTTTCTTGATTGTCCCATAAAGGGAGTTTTTTATTATTACATGTACTACAAGGTTGCACAGGTTATATGATTTTCCACAGGGTTACTAGGAGCGGACCAAAAGGTCAACAGAGGCAAATACTATTTTCCCAATGTGGGGGATATTTAAAGGGCGTACTATGTGCGCAGCCTGTTTCTTTGTTAGGACAAGGTTGGCGCCTTAAAGTCGGTGAATTTCTAATCATGTAAATGTGTTGATACCGGTCTTTTCTTTCCACTCTATATCCAGTTAAATGTGATCCCCATTTTTACATACCACGGGAGGAAGTTGACATTTGGACGGAAAGGATAAAACTCTTTGTTTCAGTTAGAGTAGTCAATTGTAACCGATACTCCTGGCATATTACGTTTCGTTGCCATAGCCGTGGTAGAGTAGATTAATTAGATCAAACTGTATAGTATTTGCTTAGACCGTAGGGTGGATTTAGGATTTTAGGACGACATGTAGCCTAATATTCTTGGTATTGTAACTTGTAATTTCAGCGTCCAGTTAAAGAGTTGTAATTTTACAAACTGCCCTTTGATTGGAATTAAATGTTATTGATTAAAACCGAGTTCTTTTTGCAACATTCTCAGTTATTTCTAAGATTCTGAGAATGTAATTGTGATTCTGTATCTGGTTAAAGAGTTGGAATTGTATGCCCTTTAATTGGAATTAAATGTTATTTACTTTTATACCCAGTCTGTCTGAGATAGTCTAAGTTTATCCTCAGGAAATAGTTGCTATCCTGTTAACTGCCTACTTTTAGTTTCTATTAAACACACACAAACATTGCTACCAATCTATTTGGTTCTTTAACATCTCCTCACTAAGTCGAGGTGCTACCCCAGTTGTGTCTTGATCCCCCGGCATTCCTTATTAGCTGCAATAATAAGGAATGCCGAACTGAACTGTTTGGAGTATCGGGCCGATGTTGACACTGTCTACCGCTGGTTGAGGAGGACTTACATAAAACGAGTCAGCCCTCGAACATAGGACATGTTTAGTGTTGCTTGGGGCGTCTAGACTAGCTACCTAGCGGATTCCAAGCTAACACCTGTTAGGGCCCAGGTGAACTCGCTTAGGTAACTTATACACATATGGAGTCAGATTTATTGATATTAAATATCAACAAGGTTCTCACTACACTTTATGTTATGCATTCCTAACATCGCCTCAGCACACTGCCTTGGGGGGGGGAAAGGAAATATATTAGATATTAATGTATTAATTTTCATAAGTGCATATTAATAATATTTCTCCCCCCGACTATACCTGTCTCCCTGGCTTTTGCTTCCTCCTGTCCTGTTAATAAAAAAAACTATTTCTTTCCATCTACGTTCTCACACTAGAGATTTTCAAAAGCCTGCATGTCCTGCACTTACTTCAATGTTTCTGACAGAAAGAAACTTTGCTGGAGGTTGTCATGTTGGATCATATGGCCGTAGACATCTATAATACCGGAGAACCCTGTGGCTACTCGACAATGTCGCTCCAGTGCCTGAAAAATAGAATCTGTCAGTACACTAAAATACAACATTCCCATTTTACAGGCAGTTGGTTGTTTTTGTATCTTAGGTAAGTTTAGACATTCACAAATGCTGTAGTATCAAACGCGTTGCTGGGCCATTGGTCTGAGAACTGTAAAGAAGTGTCATTTTACTAGGCAAGTATGCTACACGAACACATTCTAATTTACACAAACGACCTGAGAACAAGTCGGTTTAACTATCTTACTCATGGATTATAACCAGCAATTTCTCATTAACCGGCCCGATGATCTTGACCACCCAGCTACTTTGCCGCCCCAGTGTCCCTGATGTAAATGTACGACCTCACCTGGACTGCCTCCCAACCCCAGTCTCTGTACTTTGGATCATGGGTCAGTCTCCACAGATACATGTAGCTCTCCACCACCTCGGGCCTCAGGAGGTAAGGCCTCTCGTTCACCCTCGGAGCTGTTGCCTCGGCTGCCTCATCGAACCGGAACACCTCTGGGCCAAGCTTGGTAGCTGTTGGGTTTCAAATTTACAATTTGAACAATGGCATGTGTGGACTGGAGAAGGGCGCTTAGACCACTTCACCAACATCGGCACATTGAAGTCCGTTTAACAGCCTGATTGTCTGAGGGAAGACAGTTCCTGACATAGTAGTACACATTAGTCCATAACCAAAACTATTCACATTGACTGTAAACAAGTCCTTCGCACATTTGTGTAATTTCATCATATTGTCATATTGTCATCATAATAATTAATTATTTATATCAGCACCTAGGAACTTGGAGAAAAAGTTGTTGTAAGACAGATCAGGGATGGGTAAAACAGGATTTTTGCAGTCTTGATTATCATGGAGCCTCATTACCATGATTATTAGGTTGAAGAGGTCCGATGTAGAGGTCTAGAGTCTAAGGTCCAGATCACAGATGCCCCCTGTGCCCTTCCTCTCTGTCTCCCCCTACACTCCTGTCCCTGTAGCTTCTGCTGCCTACTGTCCACACAATAAAATAATAAAATCCACCCCCATACCATTATTATTATTATGAATTTTAAAGTGTATCTCAACACCAATAATGTGTCAATAACTGCTCTGACAGAGCTCCAACTGTCAATGTGTACAACGTGTGCATGTGACAACAATATCCCACGCACTAAACAAATCTGGCCTGTTAGGAAAAAATGACGACTACAAGTCTTACTCCAACCATTAAACGATCTAATGCCAATCTGAGCTGTGGTGGTGGAAGCATCATGTTATGGGGTTGCTTCTCATTGCGAAGGACTGTCAGAATAGGGAACAAAATGAACAGATTGGCAAAATGTACACAATGTCAGATAGAAAACCTGCTGCCCTAGCAAAAATAATAAAACAAGGATCGCAAGGAAGACCATTTTCAGCATGACAGAGCCAGAGAATAAAATATACTGTGGAGATGCTAATGAATAAGTTGGTAAATTTTCTAGAGTGAGAGCCCCACACCAAATCTAAATTAATATTTGTAGAATTACTTGGAAGACTGTTGAAAGCTTAAAGTGTTGCATTCATAAATGAATGGGCAAATATTGCTAATGCAGGAGTACAGTGTCTAAATAAGCGTAACTGCTTAATTACTAAAATGTAAAACTCAAAGCTGTAATTACTGCCAAAGTGCTTCCACCATGTATTAAATCAGGGGGTTATTTTTTCAAAAAAATAAAACAATCCACTGAAATTGATGTTGTAGAAAAGTACTGTAGGAGGAAAATGTGAATTTAAATGCATGAAACTCAGACGCACTGACACAACAAAAGTGTTTAAGGTGGTGGAGAATGTCTTAATGTCCATCCGGTGATGTGGGTATTGTGATAACTGTACTTCCTTAAAAGAAAATCTGCTGACGTAGGCTATGCTGACTTCACCGACGGTGATTATTATAATGGACGTTTTGGGTGGCTTTAAGATTATTGCGGACGTTCTTTTGGGGAAAACATCTTTATCTCTTAAACTCTAAAGGTCTGAGATCTCCAACAGAGTGACGCAGGTGACTATCCCTTCAGGATCCATTCTGACAACGGATGGGTGAACATTCAATCAGGAATTACTGTTCCTGTCACAGACCTTAAGGTGATAACGGATATGTGAAATAACAATGACATATGCAGCACCACCTGCACTCTAAATGAAAATTCCAACCCAACCTACATCTGGTACAAGAACAGACAACAGCTTACCAACCCGCGGTTGCTAGGTGGCAGCTTGAATTTACACAAAGGTACAGAGGACATAGGCAGTTACACACGTGCTGGGAAAGGCCGAGAGAATCTCTGTTCTCATGCACTGTTTCCATGCCAACTGCTGGGATGTAACATACCAACACAAGAGCTTCTTTCTATTTGTCTGGACGACCGTTGAACTCCCTTGCAATGTCATGTACCCCAGTGATGAAACTGTCACAGACACAATCTGGACAAGATCCGGTTTCCAATACTCTGACTACAATGATCGTGTGGGTTACCATGGTGATAAGAAAAAAAGATTGCACCCTGAGAATCACAGGCCTGAAAGCTTCAGTGATCTCTTTTGTTGTCATAGTTGACTATATACAATACATTCTACTGCTGTCTCAGTGTTGATGAGGGCAATTTTCATATACTTCAGAATGTCATGAAAATGAACTTAATAAAAAACATTTCCACTGCATTTCAGCCCTGCCACAAAAGGACCAGCTGCCATCATGTCAGTGTTTGTCTCGTAAACACAGGTGAGAGTGTTGATGAGGACAAGGCTGGAGATCACTCTGTCATGTTGATTAATAATAATAATAATAATAATGTGTATTTTTTATTGCGCCTTTCAAGAACCCAATGTCGCTTCACAAAATGATGCAAACAGGTAAATGACAACTGGACGAGCAAATTATCACTTATTATTAAAACAAGCAAAAATGCAAATGGAGACAACAGACGAAAATTACACAACATAAGTAGTGGAAGAGAGAAAAATAGAGTAATAGATGATTATTTACTGAGTGTAGTGAACATATGAGTATATGATTGAGTTAGAATAACAGACTGGAAGGTTTAAAAGGAGGGTGGTGCTTAAAATCATTGTTCTTCCTCTTTCAACCTGCAAGGTAACACGTGCAGTCATCTTTGCTTCGCACAAAAAGTGCTCCACAGGAGATTGCACCTAAATCAACCATTTATCAGATTGTCAAGACCTTCCAGGAGAGGTTCAATTGTTGTGAAAAAGGCATCAGGGTGACTAAGAATGTCCAGCAAGCACCAGGACCATCTCATGAAGGTCTCACCACCAGTGCAGAGCTTGCTCAGGAATGGCAGCATGCAGGTGTGAGGTCATCAGCACGCACAGTGAGGAGAATACTTTTGAAGGACGGCCAGGTGTCAAGAAGGGCAGCAAAGAAGCCACTGCTGTCCAAGAAAAACATCAGGTACAGACTGATATTCTGCAAAAGCTACAGGGATGGGACTGGGGTGGTCATTTTCTCTGATTACAAGGTGAGCGCTACCATCAGTCCTGTGTCATGCAAACAGTAAAGCATCCTGAGACCATTCATATGTGAGGTTGCTTCTCAGCAAATGGAGTGTGCTTACTCACATTTTTGTGAGAACACAGCCATGAATAAAAAATGGAACCAACACATCCTTCAAGAGCAACTTTTCCCAACCAACCAAGAACAGTTTGGTGACGACCAATGCCTTTACCAGCACAATGGAGCACCTTGTCATAAGGCAACAGTAATATCTCAGGAGAACAAAACATCAAAATATTGGGTCCTTAGCCAGGAAACTCCCCAGACCTTTCTCCCATTGATAACTTGTGGTCGATCCTCAAGAGGCAGGTGGACAAACAAAAACCCAAGCATTGATCATACAAGAATGGACTGCCATCAGTGGCCCAGAAGGTAATTGACAGCATGCCAGGGTGGACTGCTAAGGTTTGGAAAAAGAAGGGTCAACACTGCAAATATTGACTCTGAATAAACTTAATGTAATTGTCAATTAAAGCCTTTCACACTTATGGAATGCTTGTAATTATATTTCAGTATAACATCGTAACTACTGACAAATCAATCAATCAATTTTATTTTATGAAGCCCTTTTTACAACAGCAGTTGTCAAAAAGTGCTTTGACAGACACCCGGCCAAAACCCCCTAAGAGCAAGCAATACAAGTGATGCACAGTGGCTAGGAAAAACTCCCTAGTAGGTGGAACCTAGGAAAAAACCTAGAGAGAGGCCAGACTCAAGAGGGTGGCCAGTCCTCTTCTGTCTGTACCGGGTGGGGGATTGGCACAGGATGGGGACAGGAAGGAGTCATCAGGCAACATGGTCTTGAGGCATGTTCCAAGGGTTTGGGTCCTCCTAGGATCAACATGACATCAGAAACATTAGAGTGGGCATACCTTGGGTCTAGTACAACTTTGACCCCAAATTCAATATATAAACTGCCTCTTGTCCCCTGTCACAGATAAATGAGACTTAAGTGGGGACTGAAAAAGGACATAAAGACCCTAGTCCCCCAACACAAACTATTGCAACATAACATCTGTGGCTGAGATGGGGAGGACTGGAGACGTGGTCCTACGCAAAGAACCGTGGGCAGGAGCAAACAGGCATGATTCCGACCCACCCACATTACCAAGACCACACCACCAAAGGGACACCAACAGACGCAACCACCCTGAGAGGGTATAGTCCACACAGTGTACTTCCATCCCACAAGTGTGGGGTATCATGGGGCAACATGAGCAGGCCAGTGACTCTGCCCGAGTGGCGTTGGAGTGAAGATATCCCAGTGGAGAGCCTACCAGGCAAGCCAGCATGGGTGGTTCATCAACAGTGCCACCATTCTCTTTTAACCCCCTGGGCCAGACAACACTATACCATAGAACTTACTGAAGAGATGAGTCTTCAGCATAGACTTAAATGTTGAGACTGAGTCTGCATCTCTCACATGTGTTGGCAGATAATTCCACAAAATTGGAGCTCTATATGAGAACGCCCTTCCACCAGCTGTTTTGTTTACAAATTCTAGGAACAGTAAGGGGGCGGCTTCTTGCGAACGTATCATAAGGTATGTATGGCAGCCCCAAAACACACAGATAGGGAGCGGAAAGTCCATGTTGTGCTTTGTAGGTAACAGTAAAACTTTGAAATCAGCCCGAGCCTTATTGGGCAGCCAGTGTAGAGATACTAGAATTGGGGTAATACGTTCCGATTTTGTGGTTCTAGTCAGAATTCTGGTGGTTGTGTTAAGCACTGACTTTTTTTAGGGTTGTCTGCGTAGCCAGAAAAAAGCATTTAAATAATCAAATGTTGAAGTAACAAAAGCATGGATCTGCATCATTCCCGAAAAGTTCTAAAAATGGTGAAGCAGCAAACTTTGTGGAGACCAATACTTGTGAAATTCTCAGAACTTTTGACCATAACTGTCCATGTCCTCCCCACTCCTTCCCCCTCCTACGCCCTGGCATAAAGTGCCTGCTAATATCTTGTCACAGAGGATACTGTTCTGAATGGACTTGCCAGTTTCATTTGACAATGACTTGACAACAAACTACACACAAGTCACCTGACATTTGATTATTGTTTTGAGGAAAACTGGCCACTTGTCACATCCCACATCGTGGGTTTTATGGACAAGTTTGTGAAATAGGCAATGGAATCCAATTGATGCCATTGCAGGTTTCTTTTCTGTTCTGCCTACTTGCATTATTGCAGATCATTGTGTTAGGCCAAGTAAATTAATTTCAGTTAAATTATTTTTCTTTCTGTCAATCTGGCCAGTAGCTTGGTAGGTAGCTAGAGCTGGGTAATGGAAGCGCTAGTGTGTGTATGTAGGACTTGTGGCAGGTATCGGTGATGTTAGCAGCCAATGAGATCAGTGTTATTTACGTGTCCGTATGTAGGACTCATGGCAGGTATGGGTGATGTTAGCAGCCAGGTCCAGTTGGTGCTGTCTTGTCGCTGGGTTGCTGTGCTCTGCACCAATTCCGATCATCCCCCCAGAGAAGCAGGCCAGATGTCCCATCCTATGGTCCAGGATGCCCCCTCTCCACTCAGCCAGGTAGGTCAGGCCTCCAGGGGACCTCTGGACCAGGTTCTTCTCTATGGCCTGAGGACAGGTTCAGAAGGTGGGTGTCATCATATCATTATCCCTCCCCACCCTTAAAGCTCCCTTAGCTGATGCAGGATTGTCGAAGCTTGATTTTCAATTACGTTCCTGTTGTTCTGTAGTTATTTTGCTTTTCCACTGTTAGAATGACGTGTTAATTGTGTTATCAGACGATGTGTGTACCTCCAGTGCGTCATAGTACATCTTTTTAGCCTCTTCGTCCGTTCGGTCTGACATCAGGTAGGATTTGATTAGATACTCGTAGAAGCTGTCGCCAAGAGCCCCAAGAGAGACATAATCTGAAAAGAAGAAACAGATCTACAGGCTCTTTTGATGTCTGATGTAACACAGGTGACTCTTTCCAGACATGTTCGTTGATGAAAAATCCTGTCAATGGTTACTTGTAGCCTTTCATTCTCTTCCAAATTTTGAGATGTGCTCTAGAAAGTACATACCCTTAAACCTCAAGTCATTTCGTCCTCCAAAATCAAAAATACATCAATATAAAATTAAGAATAATTTTTGGTAAATTGGCCACTTACGCTGCTCCCAACTGCCGGTGATTGGGTTTATAGCGTTTGGGTAAAGGCCATGTGGTTTGTCTAGATTTTTCAGGTGCTTTCGAATGTTCGTCACCTGAGAGCAAACAAAAACAAATGACAAGAAAAATTGTAGATTATGGCACTTACAATGCCAGAGCTCTGGGTTTGATTCCCATGGGCTCACACTAGTGAGCCAACACCCAGTTGCAGTACTTGCCTTCTCAGTATAAATTGGATCTTTTGTGAGTTCTGACAGATGAACAAATTCCAAATGCAGCGTTCCAATTTCAGCCAGAACACTGCTCCTTCCTAGATCACCAGCGTATGTGCGTCTGGGAACACTACCTCAGGAACAGAGGTTATCATTAGTTCCACAACCGTAACAGAAAACAAAGTATTAACTACTAACATCTATATATTTGATTCTAGACTAAAGTGACGACTTGGCACAAGTAACAAAAATACTGTACGTATTAGAGACAGTATCTACATTGACATTTTAGTCATGTAGCATATGCTCTTATCCAGAGCAACTTACAGTAAGTACAGGGACATCCCCCTTGAGCAACTTAGGGTTAAGTGCCTTGCCCAAGGACACAATGACATTTTACACTGTCAGGAGTCGAACCGGCAACATTTTGACTACAAGTCTGACTCCCTAACCACTCAGGCATCTGACGCCCCAAGCCATTAAATGACTGAAATTATTATTCTAATTGAAATTATAATTAGCTGCATAATATTCCTATTGTTTTAAATTCCTTTCTCTGCTTGTCTGCAAAGGCACTGGATGTAATTGTCTACCATATACATCAAGTATCAGTGGCTGGCTCCAATAGAGGTTGTTTTTCTAGCTTTTATCTGTGTTTTCTGAGACAGCTGTAATCAGAAATATCTATCCACAAGCTTTGATCACCCAGAATCATTTCTGACTGTGATGAGCCTTGATTGGCTGGAACAATATGTACTGGTTATGAGTGAGTAGCTCTGAGTGAGTATAATTGCAACCTTAGGCAATCTATCTAGTTGTGGCTAGGGCATGCTCCTTACTGTTCAGTTTTCACTGGTTAGCATTGTCAGAGATGGTGTGTTGTGTATAAAATATGAAAGGACTCGGTTAATAATGACACTACAACGTCCTAATCTGGTGTTCCACTCAGGCCTGCTTCTCCTTCACTTTGATAATGTTCTATATTTAGATTTGTGGGGACGGGCGAATCCGAACCCACTTAAACCGAACCCACCTAAAATCATTCCCGGACACCTGACGCAATGATCCAAGGACAAGTCATTGATTGACAGCTGGGGAGAAGAAAGTTGACAGGCTGACAGGCTGTCAGACCTCCCGTCTTCCTTTTAATGGCCATGGCCAATTGTTTCACACCTCACTCTATTCACACGGACCTCCCCTACAGGCCAAGGAGGGAGAGCTGGGCCAGGAAACACTGAATGTATCAAGCTCACAACTGTAGTAGGCATCTCTCTGCACAAAGTGCTTTTAATAGCAATGCCGCTATTTTAACCAAACTACTGAATCCTTTTTATTCAGGCAACCCATACTTGTAAACAGACAATAACTCCAAAACATTTTAAAGATGTACAGTGCCTTGCGAAAGTATTCGGCCCCCTTGAACATTGACCTTTTGCCACATTTCAGGCTTCAAACATAAAGATATAAAACTGTAATTTTTTGTGAAGAAGCAACAACAGGTAGGACACAATCATGAAGTGGAAGGAAATTTATTGGATATTCTTTTTTTAACAAATAAAAAACGGACAAATTGGGCGAGCAAAATTATTCAGCCCCTTTACTTTCAGTTTCAAAAAAAAAAATTACACTTTCATATCTTTACGTTTGAAGCCTGAAATGTGGCAAAAGGTCGAAAAGTTCAAGGGGGCCGAATACTTGCACAAGGCACTGCATTTTCTACTTAATTTCCACCAGAACGTTTTTGTTAATGTTTGTTAGCGTTGATAATGACGGCAATGATTGGTCAGGTCAGATTCTGCCTTAACCTATAGGAAATGCTGCCTACCCAGCCAAGTTGACAACTCCATGTGGAATACCGGTGGGGGTGTTGAAGGCAGGAAGTAGTTTTAACCCCAGCTCTACCGCCTTCCTCTTAAACACCTGAAGAAACAATGGTTCAGTTCAGATTAGTCCAGTCAAGTCTAATCAGTCAGTAAAGATTAGTTGCATTGTATCCATTTTCAGGGAAATAATAAAGTCAACGTTTCACTTATTGTTTTCTGTCCTGCAAACAGAAAAGAAACGACTTTGTATGAACCCACACAGGGGTGGCTTGACAAACTCACAAATAAATATTAAAAGAGTGACATATTTTTCTTTCATAAAAGTAAAGCTGAAGTGAGTCAAAGTGCTTATCTTGAGAAATGGCGAGTCTGTTACTATCTGTTCTCAGCCTGCAAAATTATATATAACTCAGACCATGATGACTGTAATATTTTATTTTTTATTTCTGGTCCAGATGATAATTGTGCTCTCGTTAAACCTACATAGAACCTGTCCTTGTGAAAATACAGTGTTCACATACAAAAAAATAACACATCGTCATGATGAAAAGGGTTCATGTAGAGGTAAACAACTGGAAGTCATGTTGCCATGGTTCTAAAAATATGTTGCCATGGTTATCTGACAATATGTTGTCTCGCTGTGGCTCAATACAGAAGCCGCAAGTCCTGGTTGTATGGAGCTGTCCGTGGTCCTGAATGCTGAAACATTATTTCAGGGGTCTGCAAGAACTTTATACCTCAAAAATAAATAAAAAATACAGTTATGACTGACTTGTCTTATAGATGCCATGGACTCATTCACAGTTAGGTAAAACTAGTTTTGACTCTGCCCCCAACTCATGGAATGGATTGCAACTCATGGAATGGATTGCAGAGTAATTATAACATATACATTTTAGTAACTGTGAGGCAATAAAAAACTTTTTGATTTCTCAATGTGATTGCTTTGCTTGACATGTATTAAATATATCTGTGTATTTGAATGTTTTTATTATTACTCTAAAAGAGACATTGATCACAGACTGACATATCTGTATTAATAAAGGTAAAATAAAATGGTTTAAACATCTGACTGTCCTGCTAATATTGAAAGGAGGTTGGGTATAGGGCCAGAGTTGTAAAGGTACTTTTCTGGGTTAGGCTTATTTCACATAATGAACATAATGACCAAATTAAACTTAACTTAATAAAGTCAGATGTTTACATACAGTACACCTTATCCAAAAGATATTCACAGTCAGTTGTTTATAATCCTGACATTCAATCTCAGTAATCACGCTTTGTGATGTCCAAAAAATATTACAGTCATCACGCTTTGTGATGGCCACTCCAAAACCTTGACTTCGCAACTCCTTGTACAGATCTGTGGGATGACGAGGGGCATCCAACCACAAGTCGCCGAGCCGCCGATTCTTTTTACGCTGTTTACACCACACAGAAGACTTTAGTCGGATCATGCACAGGATAATTATGTTCACCGACAACACTTCTGCAATTGAATTTACAGGTGCCCGATCTGAACACAAGGAGTTGCTGGAGAGCGACGTGGCAGGATAGATAATCTGACTTGTTTTACCCAAATCCCGGGCAGGCTAAGCCAATTTGCACTGCCTCGTGCAAAAGGCCCAGGGAAAGTCAAAGAACCCATGGTCAGCTTCGAACCCATGACCATCGTGACGTAGACTGTCCAGCAATGCAGCGACTTAGCCCACTACGCAACGCGGACCCCTAAAGGCACATATTTAACCTGATCATGAATCAGCACTACTGAGACGCTTGATACAGGCAACTACAGAATGTAAGCCACCGTTTAATTAGAAGAGGACCAGTGTGTCTCTGTTGTCTGGTTCTTTATCCAGTTTACAACTCAACATCACCGCAATGGATCACCTGCAAGGAAGTCAAATTACGAGAGTCTACCTACACTCTGGAAAGAAAGCATAGCTCGTATATAGAACTCGGGAGATTTGTCAACCTATATAATATTAGTGGCATGTATGGTGTCGATGGAACACTGTCATGTCCAAGATTAATGCATTCTAGAATAAATAAGTTTAGCCACCTGACACAAGGCAGAAATATTATGGTCCTCTCATATTGATTCTAGGAACTTTTCAATGCTTCTCAACCCTTTCCCGGGGGACCACCAGTCATCTCACAGTTTTGTAGTTGCCCTGAAGTAGCTCATCTAATTTAAACCAGTAAGGGCTTGATAATTAGTTAACTATTTGATTCAGGTGTGCTAGATCTGGGATATATCTAATAAATATTGCATGTCTGGGGGTCCATAGGAGATGTTTGAGAACAACTGCATTACTTGAGAGGACACAAGGATTTAGAGCGGTCATCTTCCAAAACATCTCGCCCACATTATGCCCTGATTAATACCCTGTTAGCAAATAGCTCATTAATGAACTGTGATGGATGGAACTCACCTCCCCTCCAGTCAGATAGTAAGCAGACAGCAGACCACCCACATAGCGGATATTCACCTCGAACAGTGACGCCTCTCCCTGCTGTGAGAGAGACAGCATTTTGTCACAGAGGGAAACCTTCTACTCTGTCTGGCGAGATGTCAGGGAGATCTGCGTAAGAATATCCTCCAGAGTGATTCACTGATGCTTTTTTGTCCCCTTTGACATGCCCCGTGTTCTCAGCGTGACGGCCCAGTTCAATTGCCTTGCTCCACCCAGTCTGAACCCCCCCTACAACCTTAAGTAATTATAAGGGCGGGAGATGGAGAACTGATTGCTCAGTGGTCAGGAAATCAGACTTGTAATTGCAAGGTTGTCGGGTTCAATTCCAAATTGGGACAAACATTCTTGTGTCCTTGAGCAAGGCACCTTACCCTAATGTCCCTGTACTTACTATGAGCCAATCTGGATAAAATGAGGCACTTACTACATTGAGGTTCATGCGAGTCTCCACCCACTCCTTGGCCTCCCGGTACTCTTCATAAAGGCCCATAATGTAGAGGGTATCCAGAGAGTCAACGATGGTGGCCCCTTTTAAGCCACCTGTCAACAAACATAGCTCTTTATGGGACCACACAGGAGTCCAGCTAGATACACTGAATACCAGTTTTTACATTGGAGATAAGGTAAATACACTGCAGAGAAAATTCACTACACAAAAATGTTAATAAAACGGTTAATAAACGTCCACGTCATGTGTTCAGATACAATGTACTAATGTTCCATATATTATTACTAATTCCAGGGCACAGTTTACTCACCGAATGTCCTGCCATCATTGCCATTCATGGAGATTGGTCGCAGCTCATTCTCACCCCAGGCATAGCGTTTATAGTTCTCCCAAGCAAACCTCATCATCTGAAATAACATAAAAACAGTGCTAATGCACTCAACCAGGACCAAAAGAGACAAACATGTTAACCTCCCATGGACTAAGAACAAATCCAGAATTCCATCTCTTAAAAATGCAGTACGGGACTTTTGTATATAACTAAATATTTTTAAACCTCCCATTTTGCGTTGGTTGTCTAATAAGTAGAAGAAATATCATAACTCTGATAAACATGAAGGTTTAACAATGTGCCGATGTTGCAGGAGACACTAAACCAGCTTTTAATTATTGCTTAGGTTTAGTTTACCAGCAGAACAGTCAAGAAAATAGTGTTGGGTGAAACTCAGTATGTGGCCGTAGTTTTTAGACTCTGGCTGTGGCTTTGTTCTTTCTGAATAATGTGAAACAAGTAGACAGAGAAATACAGATGAATTTCAGATATCGTTTTACTTCATTCATCCAAAACAGAACTTCAAATATTGTGTTGCTTCATTCATCCAAAACAACACTGCCGGTAACAAAGAAAGACAAGCCTTTTCATAGTCTTTCACTGGAAAAGCCCTGGGATTGACCTTTGTAATCAATATGACACATTCTTACATGAATTCATTGTACCTTAGAACCTTCTGAATACATAGTACAGTATTTGATTACCTGATTTCCTCTTTAAATTGGTGTGCTTGTGTACAAGGCTCTATCTGGTGTTGCACCAAATTACATATGTGACCTTCTGATTCTATACAGTCCCCAAAAAACTCTTCGGTCTTGTTATCAGTTGCTTTTAACTGTCCCACGTTTTCGTTGTACCACCAAGGGTGGTCGGTCGGGCCTTCTCTGCTGCAGCACCTAAACTATGGAACAGTCTGGCCGCTGTGAGGTCTACTCCTTCATCAGCTTGTACATAGCTTGAACATCTCTGGGGAGATTTTATTTTAATAAATTAGCTAAGATTTAAAAAACACTTCTTTCACATTGTCATTATAGGGTATTGGTTGTAGAATTTTGAGGGAAATAATGGATTAAATCAATTTCGGAATAAGATTCAATAGATACAATAAATCTAAAAGGAATACAAAGGCATCACATGGGGAATACAACCGTCTGCTGTTTCCCTATTTATATGAAGTATCTATGAATCAGAATTTAAATAGTGAATGGACAAATATTTACTGTATTCACATATTCAGTATGTGTGTACTGTGTGTGTCTGTATACCATATATGTATCCATATATATTGGATTTATTTTATGAGGATAATTATATCTACGCATGGACACAAGTGCACACACAACGAGCAAGACCATTGTGAAAAAACAAAGTATAAAACATTTTTCAAATCAATAACTCAAGTCTATCAACCATTTAAAACGAATCTTCACCCCAACTGCAATATCCCTCCAATATCCTGAAATCTCTCCCAGTCTATTATTATTCAACAATTTCTTTCTGCAGAGCATGCTCACTGTGCTGTCTCAAACGGGATTTGAGGCAACCCATCTGCCACATTTTCTGCTGAAATTGCCTGAAATATAAACATTTTGCCAAGAGCACAAGGATTTTTCCAACTGACTAACCTTGGCCTTTTAAATCCCTCAACAATACAGTTTGCAACCAACCGAACAAAGATACTATGACATAACTATCCTACCTAGACCGGGCTCCTGAAGCAATAGACTGCACTGAAGGACAGTATAGAACAGTTTGACTACTGATATTGTTTCTGCTTGTTCGAGTCTGCACAGGGCTGAATGTAATCTCACATATAGCCTACTGATTAGTCTTTCTGTGGCAAAAGTAATTGTAGCCTATATACTAGTTTCAGAGTCAGTTTGTAGTTTTGTATATCAGTTCCCAAAGCCCATACAGTAGTATTTATTTCCCACACATTCTTTCCCAAATTCTTTACATTTTATTCTGCATAATTGTCAACCCTTGTGACAATACGTGACACTTGTCAATTTTGAATTGGTCCTTTTTTGGCATTTGTTAATATTTTAGCCATTTGTGTTCTCAATTTCGCAGGAGGAAATTCTAAATCCAATGCAGAGATTAACTAATTTAATACCACCAGCACTTACCTCCTTGACTTTCTCCCGACGTGTTAGAGATTCGGGGTCGAGAGGTTTACCGTAATTTGCACCATATGGCGACTTCACAATACAGTTCCTCAGTCGCACAGGTGAATGAAAGATTCTCGACGACGCGGTCCCCGGTTTTACTTTGTTCTTCCTATCACCGTGGTGCTCCGTTGACACTTTTGCTGGACTCCTTGCGTTAACACTGTGTTCATCTGTGTTCACATGAAGAGACGAAATTTGTAATTTTGAACTTATCCTTCCAATAGTCAACCGAGGTGATGCATTGAGCGCATATCCAATGGATGAGATGATTTGGACCCTTTCTCCATTAAAAGTATTTGCGGTAATTGTCGAACCGTCCGAATTCATTTGAAAAAAACGGGTTGAACGACTTGTTTGGGGGTAAAATAAAAACGCTACCAACCCCAAACCTCCCAGAAATAATAACAGTACAAATATATTGAGTAATGATACACGAAACACCGCGACTGAAGTTGCACCTGCGGGCGTTTTAAAAATCATCTCGTCCTGTCAACATGTCACACGTCCACACATTGCATTTTTCCAAACTTTTTGACGCGGTGTTCAGTTACCCTGTCAAAATAACATACTGCAGCAGTCGTATGAATTTGTCACCTGTAGCCGTTTCAAATCCGTTCACTCGAGGATCGGAACTCTGATAGCTTAAAAACGAACCTTCTCCTGCCCTTATGAGGCATTTACTGTTATTGCACACCACCATTGTTATTCAAAGCAACTTAAAAGTATGCTTTAGTAGACAGAGGCGTAGCGCAAGGGCAGGTAAATGCCTGGGCCCCCCAAGCCTCTAGCCCCCCCACACGAGCGACCAAATAGAATCTGAATTACCTGCCCCTTCATAATACTGTTGCAAAGATTATTTATTTAATGAGTTTCGGGAATATAATGGTAATGAACATTAGTCACAATGTTTAAAAGGATCCGATTTCCTGATTAGGTACCCTTCAGACTCTAATATAAAGAAAAGCCAGAGTTGATTCTAAAGACAGCCCGGTTTATCTTTAGGACAATCAGACATTAGTACACCTAATTTAGTGAAGTAGCTAGTTATGAGTCAGTGGTTGTGACAGAAAGTCTCCTGTCCAAGCTTGTCCCACCACCAGGGTGCCATGATGATGAAGATGAGCTTCAACTGGGCTGTGCAGATGTTTCCTTACTGCAATGCTGGAATGGCCAAGACAGGGTGTAACAAATCGTTTCTGGAATGTAGTGTTGTGGGCAGATTAGGGTGACATAATTTCAAAGGGCTGAACACAAAAGTGATGGACAGGCTTTCCCCAGTTGAAGAGCAGTGCTGTCAGTTCACCGTAGAGCTTAATGTTTAAAGAGCAGACAGCCTATAACCAAACCCTGGGGGACACCAGTGGACCAAACATCGCCCTATCACCTGGGAAGCAGGCTAGCTTGTATGTAATCAAAGAGTGTAAAGAGCTATAGAAGACCAGTCCAGACAGGGTGGACTGGAGGATTAGATTACTGTTGATGACAGCAGATTGATTTGACAAGGATAACAGTGGAATCTTGGGCAATGCAAAGTGCCTGTGTAAAGGGAGCAATCTCAGTTGAGTGACCCATCTTAAAGCCTGACTGGGTAGGGTTGAGCAAATCGTTCTAGATACCTGTAGAGTTGTTCTGATGTTTTGAAAGTGAAAGAATATATGAGTTAATGAGGAGAGAGGAATGGGAGGGGATCTCCAGTGAAGGTGTAGAGAAGGGATAGGTTCTGCAGGATTTAATTAGGAGAAAACATGCAGGAGTTCAGTGCATAACCGAGCGGCGTGTTTGATGTTTCAGGATATATAATAGTGTGTTAATGTGGTGAACGTCACCAAACTACTGGTTCGCAAACTCTTCTGGAAAGAGGGAAGCTGGTTAAGGACCATGTTAGGACTATTCAAACTCTTCTGGAAAGAGGGAAGCTGGTTAAGGACCATGTTAGGACTATTCAAACTCTTCTGGAAAGAGGGAAGCTGGTTAAGGACCACGTTAGGACTATTCAAACTCTTCTGGAAAGAGGGAAGCTGGTTAAGGACCACGTTAGGACTATTCAAACTCTTCTGGAAAGAGGGAAGCTGGTTAAGGACCATGTTAGGACTATTCAAACTCTTCTGGAAAGAGGGAAGCTGGTTAAGGACCATGTTAGGACTATTCGAACCGTTTTCACAGGAAGCAGTTCCGAGAGGTCGCGACGAGTAAGTGAAATGTTAATTTGGACATCCAGAAGATATGTTTTCCTTTTATTTGGTCAGTGGAATCCACATTAAATCCAACATAACCTTTCAATTGACCAAAACACTTTTATTGGTTAACTCATACTTCATAGTCATCATCCCACAATAGGAACAGCAGGCTGTTTCATTTCTAATTTATTGTCTGTCTTACAAAACTATTAGGCTACATTTGGCATACTTTTAATTTTTTTACATAAAAACAATTACTTACAAGTCAAAATACCGCTATGTGGAGGTGTAGCCCCACCTTCTCATTAGGCATGTGACATGGGATCAATTCTACTCCTTAAAAAAAGGCTTTCTTCCATGTAACGACTTGAAATGGCATGCACATTTAGGTTATATAAGCAGCATTTGCACAGGTAAACCGTAACGGTGAGACTTGAGAACAAATCCCATTAAAGCTGCCCATGACATGACACGTTCAATGATTTCCATTGCTGACGAGCATGTTCCTTGTATCTTGTGAATTGGCAGTTAGCAAGAACAGTTGTTTTTTTTCCTAAAAATCCCATAAACGCTGCCAATGTTGCATTGTGCTCAGTGATTTCCATTGCTGATGAGCACATTCCTTGTATCTTGTGAATTGGCAATTAGCAAGAACGTCTGTTTTGTTTCTGGTGTAGCAGGTAAAACGTCACATTGAAAACATGCTGATGGTAGGGAAAACGAAACGCATGTACGTTAGCGGCGTTGAAGTGCTAGTTTTTGGGAGGGGGTCGTTTTGCCGCCAATCGTTGTGCTAAAAGTAGTTAGGCGTGTGCCTAGTGATGTAGTCCCTGAGCAAACACTGATCATTCATGTAGGAAAAGGGAATAAGTATCACAATTGTGTGCAAGTGCTGTCAAAAACAAATGTCTCGCTCTGAATAAAGCCGCCTGACTTCATCACAAAAACAATGAAAAATGTCACAAAACTAGGCAAGTCTTGACACCTTCTCATGATTCTGAAATTAGCAATGTTTTCACATCTATCTTACACCACAACACAAAAATTACAACATAAGGACATTGATCCACACATAAGAAACACATCATTGTTGGCACTGAGATAAGTGAGGAATGTCTTTTGCAGTGCTGACTGAAATCTGTCCCATACAAGTCAGCGCCACGAACAAGATAAAGAGCTGGTGAAATATTATGATAATATTTCTCCCCTGTTGATATGTACTAATTCTTTATTATTTTTGTTGCCTTATCAGGACATAAAGATGTCGTCTTCTTCCTCTTCCGGTTTCTCGTTATGGGGACCAGGGTCACTCAAACAGCGTGCTAGCCTCTGGTAGTCCAGCTCCCCCTGCTGTTTATCTGAGGCATAACCCCTGGGTTGTATGTCTGTTTTCAGGTTACTTCTCATGGTTACTCCCGCCTCTAGGCTGACAGTGTCAGGTGTGCTGGAATTGGAAGGCTTCCCAGAGTGTACAGTCGGGAAACTGTCAGTGCTAAAAACCTGATTGTCTAGAAGAAAGATAGAAAAATGTTGAAGAGGAACAACAGTCACAACGTATGGCAGTTGGGATTCGAACCAGCAACCTTACAACTACAAGTCTGACACCCTAACCACTGAAACATCTGACAACCTGATTTCCACCTGGCTCTTATCACCACCAATCTTAATTACATGTATTTTCAGTGGTGCAGCACAACGTCTGGGGTAGGGGGGACTCTCATTTTGTCTTCTAAACCAAAAATGCAAGCTGGGACTTTCCAGACGGAAGCACATTACAGATGAATGATCATGTGAATTTTGTGCCCCTTTAAAAATTATATATTAATACTTAGACAAAACAAATCTGACGCTACAGCATATTACAGTTTTCAATTTCAGTCCCTATACTCTATACAGAGTCTTGTTTGCATTATAAAAAGCTTTAGTGACCGACGGGCAAATTGTAACTAAATCCAATAGGAAATACAGCACATGCTTTCAGAAAATCCACACTTTAACACAAATTGTAATAATTGACAAGGATTGAATGTGCTCTTTAAGCTGAACCAAACATGAATTAGCCAGATCCCATTGGCTAGTTCTTGCACGTATTTACATTATTACATTAGGGAACGCCTCCTCCGTGAAGTTCACTTGTGCAGGATTTTCCAACAAAACTGTTGTTTAAGAAGTTGTAGGCAGGAAAACCTAATTTACTCTGTTCTTTAAGAGGTTGTAGGCAGGAAAACTGTATTGAGAACAGATGATTAATTAAATCTGAAAATCTGATGTCATCCCAGTTCCATCTTGAACTTTGTATACACTAACTAGCTACTCCGTGAGGAGTGAAAATAACACGTGATGTTTCCGATTTATCAGGTTCCGAGTGATATATCTTTGTCCTAATGAACTTTGACCAAGCTTTGTTAGACTGACCGACCTGATTCAAATCGAACTCTTCTGACACCCATCCTGGGTGACTCTCGGTTGGCTGGGACGGTCAGGTAATGGCTCATCTGCGTGAATAATACCAAGTTACAAACTGATTCCGAGCGGAAAAACATAAATTAATAAAGATGTCAGAGGTACATTTCAGAACACTTACCCTATTCTCCATCACACTTACTCTTCTGTCCAGATCTATCTTAGTCTTCCTCAGGCGCACCTCACTTATGTTGTCTTCCTCATCGGCCTCAAACAGAGTGTGTCGGCTGTAGGATCTGCTGCGCAACTGAAGAACCGTGAACCAGAGTTCAGACTTGTCAGCAGCTAAGGTGTGTTGATTCAATAAATTCTATAATATGACATCATATGGCAGGGGTTGCTATGATAGGAACTGTAGGTTTTAATATGATAAATTTATTTTAACATGGGGAAAAATTGGGGCATAGTGGGTTAAGTCGCTACATTGCAGGACAGTCTACGTCATGATGGTCATAAGTTCTAGCCTGACCACGGGTTCTCTGACTTTTCCCGGGCCTCCTGCTAGAGGCAGCTCAAATTGGCATACCGCTTCTCAGGATTTGGATTAGATAAATCAGATTATCTATCCTGCCACGTTTTCTCCAGCACCTTCTTGTGTGCAGATCGGGCGCCTGTAAATTAAATTGCGGAAGTATAGTCTGAATGTAATCCTCCCGTGCATGATCTGACTAAAGGCTTCTGTGTTGGGTGAACAATGCAAAAAGAAGCAGCGGGTCGGGCGACGTGGTTGGATGAACCATGTGCCCCTCGTTATCCCACAGATCTGTCCAAGGAGTTGCAGAGCTGCCGACAAGGCAGGGCTAGTGGGAATTTGTGGAGGGAATTTGGGAAAAAATTGCTACAGTGTAAATACTGCAATACTGGTTCGGCTGACCAAATTGGATGTCTTCTGGCTTTTTTGTGGTAAGGTCTTTACAGCTGTATTTCTCTCTTCCTAAATATTGTGATTATTAATTCATGATCAGTCTTGTTTCATTGTGTAGGGTCTAATAAACTCCACAGAAACTTTGAAAAAGGTACCAAAAAGTGTATGCACTCACAGCTGTGGTTAAGAGCTCCTGCCAAATTAATGAAAATATAAAACTGCCACAAAGATCAGCTCATTATTTTAAGAGGAACTTTGTCTGTATAAGGGGCATCTAATCTCCCAGGCGACCTCCCTTTCACCTCCTGATGATGACATGTATGATAAATCTCTACTGTTGTTTAGTATCTGCCTGTAGTGGAACTGTGATTACACAACTCATAATGTCCTACTCACCCTTTGCTTATTGTTCTGCAAGTTAGACCTCAGAATTCTTCTGATCTCTTCCTCCTGTTTCTTAGAAACCTGTGGAACCGCTCTGGGCTGGATGTTCCTGGGGAGATGTTTTACATGTAAGCTCAAAATGCCTCCATGAACGGTTCTGTGATTTAACGAGTTCCTGCATATAAATACATTGATATTTGGATTGAGAGTGATTTATCATTTAAGAAACATGTAACAGAGCTTGTTAAGAAGCTTGAAAATAAATATTTTTATAAAAGAACTTTTTGGTACACAATCTTTTGGTTTTAAGTCAACTTTTCTTAGCCAAAGTGCCAGAGTAAAACAGCGTTGGTCATCATCATAATCATGGCTAAGCAAATGCGACGTGTAATGGCAACATATCTTTACGATATGAAAAGTTATTGCGTTTGTTATTTCTTTCTGTCGTTGACAGCATTTCTGGTAAGGTGTCACACTAGCAAAGGCATCACAAATAGTGTTTTGTTTTGATTGACATTGAGATTTGATTTTGTATTTGTCGTAAAGAGCTTTGTGGTGCCGTTTTAAGTGATCAGACAAATGGGTGTTTTTTCCTTGTTTTGTGGCCACAACTTTATAACACTCCAGACAAAGTACCTGTTTTTGGTCAACATCCTACTTTTTGTAGCCGAAATAGTCCCAAAGATTTTGACTTTCTTTTCGGTACGAAACCATCGTTTTTTTCCTGCGTAATGCGTATCCTCTTCGTCGTTCATCTTTCGCTAGTACAGGACTGCCAGTGACATAGAATGTTGGCTGTGAGCAGCGGCACAACGAACCAATCACAGTGAACCAATCACTGTGCAATGCGGAGCGTGCATGTCACCCCAGCAACAAAGCATACCACAAACTTGTGTAAACTGTGTGTTACCCATGGTGCTACCTATACTGTGCAACCCTTCTTCTCATCGCATGTTCCGACGATGTGACTATCGCACATGCGCACATCGCGATGACGATGATAAAACACAACATCGTTCAGCCCTATTGACGACTGTGGGCAGTTTTATTGCAGTGATTTATATTCTAGGCATTTATTCGTAGAAATATAGTTGTCTTTTTATGGGAATGTGTATTCAGTTATATTTAAGTGGACTGCATTTTAGTACTATCTTTTTTCCCCATCTATAAACTGATGTTAATGAAAACCACAGGAGCCAGTGCTTACTGCATGGAGACAGTCGAGGGCAGTGAAGAGGAAACCTGGCCGCTCTCCACCATCATAATGGCCTGTTTCAGTTCTAACTTGCGGTAGAAGGCGATCAGCTCGGGCTCCTTGAAGTTCTCGCCCGATATCAGCCACCTCTTCACGTAGCTCGTGTTGAAGCGGCTGAGCCTGATGGAGGAGAGATGCAGGGTATCAGAGTGCGAGGATGATTGGAAATGTTATGCAAAATAAAGTAACTCCTAGTGTGCATTTTCCCAATTGCATGTGAATAGGGCACATACTTGTCCTTCCAGTGATAATGTCCATAATGTCCACAGACATCCTCCACACCTCGAAGGAGATGGTCCAGGAACTAAGAGACAAGTATTAATGGAAATCAACTGTGTTAGGAAGCCCACCCACTAACACCCATCAGAAATATCTTTAGTATTCATATTAGTGAAACGTTGGGGTTTGAAGGGGAACAATGACAAAATTCTATAATTTGTCTATGTTCCTAAACCACTTGAAGTAATTATTTGAGTGTCTCTCTCATCAGGTAGCTCTCTAATTCAAGGAGAGCAGGGTCGAGCTAGCACGTGTGCTACGTCAGTAGGGTATATGGGTCTGTGCAGATGAATTTGATGAATTTTTCTAAATACACACTTTGCTCTGTCAGTATATTCTCAATCAGGGAGGATATATGTGAATATAGAATTTATAGTGATGATATGTTGTGTTTAGAAACTACTGCTGTATGAATTTAGAAGATTACGTTTTTTGAGAACTTGAACGCACCCTCTCATCACTGGGCTGTGAAGAAGCAGGGATTCTGTTTATTCTTCCACATCGATGTCAGAAAAGCTATGTTTGAAACCACACAACTGATATTTATCATACAAAATGTATATTATGTACCAAAAGCACACCGCACCAATTGTTGGGCTTGAGCTCGCTTGGTGCCAGTTTACCTCAGATGTCACCTCATGCTCTGTTTTGTGGACCACCCACTGTTAGCGACTAGCGATTCCTCTGGTAGAATCGCTATGAGTATCCAGACATTAGTTGGTACCTCAGAGAGAGTTGCTAATTACTCTTGTATCTGAGCACCAACCGAGCCGGTGTACCGTAGGTGCAGCTACCTTTAAAGTGTATTGTTTGGGAACATTTGCTATTGTACAATCACTGTTACCTCAGAGTGAATCTCCTCATTAATTGAACGCTTGCTCTCCTTCTTCCGCTTCACAGCCAGCAGTTCAACCAGAGGTCTGATCGTCATACCCTGAAAACAAACACGAGAAGTGCTACATAACAGTAGTCATAAATTATACTTAACATAATGCAATTAGTGCCTGCCTCACCTGCACAAAAACAGTGAAGAAAATGACAGTAATGATGGCTGTCAGGAACAAGTCCCTCATTTTGTGTCTCTTTGACAGAAGGTAACCAAGGGAGAAGGCTATTGCCCCTCGCAGGCCACCATAGGCCACAATGAACTGGTCCTTTTTGGTCAGCTTGAGAATGCGGAATTTGTTTATGATGAATGTAAGCCCTATCACCCCTGAAATACACAAAGACAATGCAGTCACATTGACATTATACAAACAAAAAAGCTATCATTTAAATGTTAAGAGTTCCACTGTCATAAATATGTTTGAGTGATTAGATATAGTGATTAGATTAGCTCTAATTTTAAGAGCTTAAAGGTGCTATATGTAAAACGGACAGCCAGCGTAAAAAAATGGGTACTACAGTTCAAATCCAAAATACCTGAGTTGTATCCCTCCGCCCCCTCCTCCCCAGAATCGAAACTAACGTGACGAACAAGATCAGCGCAATCATGACAAGCAAACCGTGTTTTACTACGTCTATGGTCATGGAAACGTTTAGAAACATGCAGTTAACCTAAAAGTTTTTTTAGGTTGTGTAGAATCTCTATGATCTCGTTCGTTTGTTTGCTGCTTCCATGGCTGTAGCGTGCTGGGTTTGCGTTTTTACAGGTATGCATGGCAATCCGTTTGTGCTGTCAAAATGGGCAGTTGATAACAACACACAAGCCAAAACATAAACATAAATTCCGTCACAGAACGTACTTTTCCAAAAGAAAAAATACTGACATTAGCATTGTTTTCAGAAAATATAGTATTTAAGCTTGTTTCCTTAATATCTGATGAAGCATTGGCGTCATTTTTGGATTTATTACAGTACATGTATTACATATAGCACCTTTAAAAGTGACAGCATGGCAGGTATTGTGATGGGAAAGTGCAAAACTTTACTTTCTCAAATTCACATGTGGAATTCACCGTGGTTCCACACAGAGATGTACACATGTTGCCATTTACATCGTGTCCACGTCATGTCAGTAAACCTGCCTCTGAATGGATTTAAACATTTCCAGCATTGTGCATTACTGACCCATTACTCTCGACACCAGACAGAGGACAACAGTGCCGACCACGAAGGTCCAGTTCCAGGCGTGCGGCCCAGCGACTGTGGACACACCCAGGAAGATAAAGATGAGCGTCTCGCTCACGCTGCTCCACATCTTCAGGAAGTACTTAATTGTGGTGTGGGACTTATGAGATATGTTGGCCTCCACATAGGGCCTCATCACAACTCCACACGCGATCAAACTACGGAAAGAAGTACATCACCATTTTCACTGTAACTTCACGTTTATTTTTTCTATTGAAAAGTGTGCTCATCCTGCAGCAAGGCCTTTTGCAAAATACATTTATAATAAAATAAATTGCCTAATCGTGATTAACTGAAGAGACCACATTTTGATAATTGGCAATTATTTTGTTTGTTTCCATCAAATATCTCCATCCAAATTTGTTCATTTTAAACAATTGTACGCATGTCTCCACTATTGGTGCAGCAATGCTTTTGAAAGCTCCAGCAAAAGTTGTGTAAATAAACTAGTTTGCTGCTTTCATGTTTAAATTTCATGACGTTTAAATTAGTTTAGAAATGTTGAAAAATGCAATCCGACCAAACAGCTGATGTGTCATGTAATATTCCCTGCATTATTATTTATTTGAAAAAGGCATTTTCTCATGCATTGCCTATTTATTACATAAATACTTGAGAAACCAAAGAAAAATAAACTAAAGCCAGCGTAAAATATTAATTTGATAATTTGCTAACAAATGTTTGGATGGAAGCACATGATAGCTTTGTTTTTCCCCCATTTCATATAAAATTCATTTCATATAAAATTAATTTAACATAAAATTCATTTCACATAAAATTCATAAAATAAATCAAGGATCCTTATAGCCTACATGTTTACACCTACTTTTTCCATTACCTTATGTAAGCCTACACAAACGTTTTAGCTTAAACTATTTAGGTATATGTGGAGCACAACAACTTATAAAATTATTTATAGTTGTTTACATTGCAACTACATTGCCATCAGCAGTCTTTTAAATTAACAAAATGGATTTAGGGATAAACCCAATGGCCCCAATGTGTAAACATTTGATTTTAGGCCAAATTAAAAAGATAACTTAATAACTCAGAAAAGACAACATTGGATTTCATTCCCGCCTTTTGGCTATTGTAAAAGGCTTTCGTCACATAGCTATAAGAATGTAGCCACAATAGCCATAAGCCAAAACAGTGGATATCTAGCTGTGTCTAATTTTGCCTTGAAAATAAAAGCCATTTACATAGCGTAATGAAAATTGGGGGAAAAAACAACAACATTGGAAACATTTAAAAATATAAGAATACATAAAGTATGAGAATGTTGTTAAATGTAGCAGTTAATTACATCCTAATATTGTTTAGTGTTGTTTTTTTTTAAAGTGTCATATTTCCTATGGTTATTTCTATTATCATAACTGTCTGCCATTTGTTTTGGAAGAAAGGCAAAACTATATATACTATTATGGCCTAAGACCATTGTGGCTGGCTTAATATAAGTGCTTTCACTCACATTCTAAAATAAAACAAGTTATTCGTAATTATTTGTGTGACAATTAATCATCGGCAAAAAGTCACGATCGTGACAGCCTAACCTGCAGCCTGATGTACCCATTGGGTTCCCATCTCATCAAAATCTGTTGGAAATTACACAGCTACTTACGCCATGATGCCAGAGAGACGGAACATCTCGCAGAAGAAGTAGGCCATGTAGCTGTACAGGAAAACGAAGAGGGGCTCAATGACACGGGTGTGCGAGGTGAAACGGGAGGTGAAGGCTGCAAGGAAGCCAAAGATGACCCCTACTAAGACCCCTCCCAGGGACACAACAAAGAAACACACCACGCCCAGGAATACATCCAGCACGGTGACCACGCCCGCCATGGAGAACTCATCGAACAGGTTATACAGCACCTACATGGAGGGAGGACAGGGGTCCAGGATCAGGGAGAGTGCACAAGCATCTATGGGTGAAAGACAAAATGGCACCCTATTCCCATATAATGTACTAAAAACTCAGCAAAGAACTGTCATACTGTATGGTCCAGCGACGGTGGGTTTGTGCCCATAGACGATGTTAATGCCGGTGACGTCTGGTGCGGACCTGCCTTACAACAGGCCTACGAGCCCTCAGTCCAACCTCTCAGCCTATTGCGGACCGTCTTAGCACTGATGGAGGGATTTTATGTTCCTGGCGTAACTTGGGCAGTACCAATACATAACTTTCCTACTACAAAAATCACTGTTCTGCTCACTTAACAAAACATTCTGTCTTGCAATTTGTCGCCTGCTCATGGAGCGGCGCTCACACTATACCACAGAGCGCAGGCGAGGTACACAGATTACATGATCTGGAGAGAACCATGACAAACTTGTGGGGAGGGGGGATAAGAGGGAGAAAAACACGAAATATTTAGGAGAGAATGGTTGGAGACGTGGGCAACAAGGTTTGTATGTTCTGCAAATAACGATTTTGATTTCAAATTTATAATCAAAAACCTAAAGTTTTGCTCATTGGCTCCAGCTCCTGGCATCAGGGTGTCTGGGACAACTCAAAGACTAGCAAAAATGTGTCTCCGAACTGCTCATACTTAACAAGCGTCAGTGCGATTAGTGGTTTGGCTCCGATATGTGATTTTTCTGGGACCACTACACTTAGCTTTGTTGTCCTACGTTTTCCTAACTGTGGCATCAATTCCCCACTGTCTGGAAGCTGTTAGTGTCTTAATGACCATTCCACAGGTGCATGTTCATTAATTATTTATGGTTCATTAAACAAGCAAGGAAAACACTGTTTAAACCCTTCACTCTGAAGATCTGTAAAGTCATTAGGATTTGTACGAATTATCACTCAAATGGTGTCGTGAAAAACGTTTACTTCATACAAGCACCCTATTCCCTATATAGTGCACTACCTTATACAAGCGCCCTGTTATATCAAGGCTACACTTGCCAAAACTTCCAGACTGCCATTGATCATCTAATAATGCCTTTTTTACTCATACGTTTAGTCCGGAAGTGAACAACAGCCAAATTTAATCTCTGGCTATTTCAGTCCACAGCTAGCGAGGGAAAAATGCACCATCACGATTCAATGGAAAATGTATTAAAGCTGTCTGCATGCTGGCTCCCTGTTGAGGAGGGGGACTGGCTGCATCGGCCTCAGGAAATAAACGGTGAATTAACACACTGTAATCACAAAACTGGAATAAATACTGTATTCACATAACTGGCATAAAAACTGCATTCACACATCTGGAATAAGTAGTGAAATTATACAACTGGAATAAATAGTGAATTTACACAACTGGAATAAACACGGTATTCACACAACTGGAATAAAGAGTGAATTTACAGAACTGGCGTCAAAACAGCATTTACAGAACTGGCAAGAACAGCATTTACACAACTGGTACGATCACAGACTGTAGCATGCCAATACAGACGAAGATGATAGAAACAGGGTTACCCTGACAACACTCACCACTGTCACTGCGTCATTGAGAAGGGACTCCCCAAACACCAGGATGTGGAGCAGCTCGTTGATGTGGATCTCCTCGAACACAGCCAGGACGGCCACTGGGTCCACAGCTGAGATTATGGAGCCAAACAGAAGGCAGGCCAGCAGATCGATCCCAATCAGTTCGCCACTCGCGATTTGGCACAAAGCGTAGAGCGTGCCCCCCATGAAGAAGATGTTCCACAGGGTTCCTAGTAAAAGTGAGAGATGTTTTTTTCAATAAGCCGACAATGTACCCAATTAAAAATATTCCTTATTCAGCGGTCTGGGCCACTAGCATCTTTCCAAACTGTCTCAGTCAAAGCATAAATATTCCCCAAAGCAATAACTTTAAATACTAAAGATGTTGCCGGTTACAGGGTGGTGGTAACAGTTTCAACAATAGGAAAACAGAATTCTGGGTACATTAAATCATGCCATTTCTTTTCATACCAAACATGTTAAATATCGGCAGTTTAAGAAGACATCAGAATATGTTTATGGCAACGCAAATCATAAAAAGAACGAATAAATATCACCAAAGTCAAGGGAACTGAAGAGACCGCATTTAAAGTGTTTTATACAGTTGGTTCTGTTACCTATCACTGCAAACATCAAGATGGTGCCCATGTTCTCTGTGAAGGGCCTGATGGGCAGAAAGTAGCCTGCATCCAGGATAATGGGAGGAAGAAGGTACTGGAAGAAGAGCTGGTCATCCAGCACAGGAGGGTTTTCACCGATCACCTTGATGAATCCCCCTACCAGCAGGCCCACCACGATCAGCAGACAGCTCTCTGGGACTACGCTGGACAGATGCGGCAGGATGTGGAAACCTGTTGGGAAATGGGTTGAGTGGACAGAGGATTGACTTTTAATTATATATCTGTCTGCGGTGCTCCAGTAATACGACGATATCAGATGGAAACCTGACAGGCTAAATCAATGTCAAAGATACATTAGACAGAATAAGATCTGAAACCGTAAAAGCTTCCGTGCGGAAAGGGCAGTGTGAAAACAAGTGAAACACCTTATGTATGGATGCTTAGAGTGAGCATGTGATCGATTTATGAACGTTATGTACTTGCTGAGGAGTTGCGGACGAGGCAAGGTCGAAAAATCAGACATGACCAATTGGGAGGGGAGAACAATGGGTCTCATGGGCGAGGTGGCAGGTCGTGTGTCTGGCGGCTCTTTCCGTGGAGGACGTTGAAGATATTTACCTATTCGGAACCATGATAACAGGTTTTCTGCTGATGGGATTAGGCGTTGCCCTGGTTTATCGTGAAATTAAGAAGACGGTGACAGCTGTTCATTGCCCCACAGGGCTGCCCGTTATGATTGAAACAGTGGGC
>JACXGM010007434.1:0-21669 GCA_016801145.1 Umbra pygmaea
TATTATGTAGGAACTTACTCTGCTGTTGAGTCTCCTTCACTTATCGCTCCAACCTGTTTCTTTTTCAATCCCTCATTACGGTCATGCTCCGGTGCCATGCCATTTATGTTTTACAGAGTCTGCACATAAAACTTTTTTGTTGAATTGAAAGGGAAGTTCTGCCATAATATCGAAGATTTCGGTCAGACAGTTAAAAAAATGTTCTTTAAGTGACGTAGCTCCACCACACAGCGAGCAACAAAATAGACCCAACGAATCGATAATGAAATGCGTTGCCAACTATTTTAATAATCGATTTTTATCGATGACATCGATTCGTTGTTGCAGCCCTACAACAAATAATAATGATATTAATAATAACCATTCAACACAAAAACAATAGGGTTCTACCACTTCGCACGATTTTATACATTTAGGATGTAATAAAATGTATAGGATGTAATGAAAAAAACTGGGGATTTGGATTAACATCCGTCATGATGGATGTTTTTTGTGCTGGTTGAAATGTGCCAGATCCAATCAGTCAATTTTTAACAAATAAAGCCGACCAATTGCATTCAATGGAACAACTCAGTCTATTTCATTGGATAAATGTTTGAACTGATGTTTACCTGTATCAAAAATATATACAATTCTGAGAGACCAAAGCTGACGTTGCGAGTGGATTTGGAAACTTGCATGAGAGTAGGCATTCACTTGTGGGCAATAGACAGAATCTTGATTTTGATTAATACTTTTAGTGTGTGAAAAACGTATCCGTTCGCAGTAATTTACTGCTTGCAACATTATTTTGGCTTGCTCAAAGTTATACATGCAACGTCTTAATTGCAATTTCCACACAACACTCTTGCTGTGCATGCGCAATGTAGCGGATGCACGCGTGACACAAGGTTTCTGCTCGCGCGACACATGGATTCTCCTCGCAACTACAGTTCTGCTCTTTCAACTCCAGTCCTTCGCTCTCTCAAACATAATACATGTTGCTTGCGCGAGATGTACTGCGCGCACGATACATTTGGCGTTGATATAAGCCATATGAATTGTCATGTGCTTCTGGGATTGGATTGCAGATATAAAGTCTTTGAATATGGCTGCCCATGAAATACAGAGAGATTTCTGTTAGTAAATGAGAAACACCACTAATAAGCTGGTGTGATGATACCTTATGAGGACAAAGTCTGAAACAGGTTATAAACATCATAAGACATTGTGGTTAATGTTTAACTAGCTAGGGAAGGAGCAGGCTGTGTCTTTTGTTATGCTGGTCAAAGTTCTTCTGGCTAGCATGTCCTCATTCCAAGGAGCTTTACTTTAACGCAACAGCCCATACAGGTAAGGTAATGCCATTAAAACAATTGTAATGTATCAAAAACACAATGGGTTAATTTGTTTTTGTTGTGTATTCGTCCGTATGTTATCACCTGATCATGAACTAACCCCAAATGACACAGTATGTGCATTACTCAGAGGTGTAAAGTAAAAGTACTTTGTCTGGGCGCAGCTGAGTTCACAAGTTTTTGGAAGTTCCTAATTGAGACCAAAATTACCGGTAAAGACAGTTCAGGACTAATCAGTGATCTACTCAAATTAACACAAAGAGTAAAACAATGCTTAATTGTGATGAATAGGTAGTAATAAACAGGTGATTACTTTCACCGATATTATAAGAATTTAGAAATCTTTATTTGGAATTGCATTTTCAGCATCCAGTCATTTAATTTAAATGTGATATTTGGTTGTCATAATAAGATCCATTATTGTTCTTCATGCTTAATGCTGCTATAATTATCATCAATACAGACTTGTCACAATACTGGTACTGTAGAATTTCATACCTTGGAGGAGGTTTAGTCTACTTTGCGTTCATTAGTGATATTCAAGCTCCATATGACGGAATGCAGTGGCGGTCAGGTGTTGTTTGTGACAGAAGTCAGAGAAGCCTTCCTCCAGACAGCATGGGATGTTCTCCTGTACCACATTGTAATCACTCACGAAACATGATCAAAATAACATTTTCCTCCATCGCACTTAGCGAGTCAGCGACCAAACAAGCCATTCGCACAGAAAATCAGGCTGACAAGCAGCAAGACAATAAGCCAACTGACGTGCCATCCATTAATCCATCCATATATCCAGCCTGCTAGTCAGTCCCAAGTAGGCCAGCAACAGAATATCATTGTGAAGAGAAGCTACCAAACCCAGCATGGGCCTAGAAAGCAATGTCTGAAAGATAGCGAGCCTCAGGACTACTGCCCAAAGACAATGTTCCTCTTTGTTTTCTTTTCATAGACACATTATCTAAATGGAGATGTACAGTACGGTGTAAGTTAATCTTGGTTTTAAGAGCTGACACGCCTTACACAGGGAGATGGCAAGAACATGATACATTATATTGTTACTGTATTTCTTCTATCTGAACAGCTATCCAGTGGCTGTATTTCCCTTCACATGACATCACAGTTGAAGGAAGGAACATGGCTGTTAGAAAAATATATTTTCTTTGGCTGGCAGGCTTGCTGCTGTCTTCTGGAGCACCTGTGGTTAAGGAACCGGGGGTAAGTAGAAATCCTAAACGGATGAGTGAAAGGTAAACTATAGAAACAAGTCTACATTCAGAATAACGATTTAAGTGTCATGTGATATCCTACAGTATATAATAATAATAATAATGAGTGTCATGTGATATCCTATCCACAGATGATAAACTTGAGCAACACAAAGCTGGAATCCATCCCATTAATCTTTCACACTCAAAACATCACCAAGCTCCTTCTAAGCAATAATTTCATAAACATGTCTGCTGTGGATGAAGCTGTTTTGAAGACATTCTCAAACCTGACTGAGCTTCATCTAGACGGCAA
The DNA here is from genome assembly GCA_016801145.1 of Umbra pygmaea. Taxonomy (NCBI): domain Eukaryota; kingdom Metazoa; phylum Chordata; class Actinopteri; order Esociformes; family Umbridae; genus Umbra; species Umbra pygmaea. The sequence goes on from JACXGM010007434.1 coordinate 2,862, forward strand.
CTTGCTGACTGATGTGCCGGAGAAGCTGTTTGAGACCATGTCCAAGCTGAAGGTCCTCAACCTGTCAAACAACAGCATCACTACTGTGAAGCCCAAGGCTTTCTCTGGCCTGGCTAACCTGAGCGAGCTTGACCTTTCCCAAAACCTCCTGAAGTCACTTCCTGTCGACCTACTGGCTGGGCTCCAGAAGCTGACCATCCTCAGGGTACAGAAGAATAAGCTACAGATGTTAAACATCTCTGTGGATCGAAACCACCTACAGAATGTAGATCTAGAAGACAATCTCTGGAACTGCACGTGTCTGTTTCTGAACATGATTAAATTGATGACAGATTCAGGTGTCAATATAAGTAAGAACATATTTTTATTCCTTATTGCTTTGAATCCCCGTGGAACATTTCATAGGACTGCACTAGGCACCTCCTTCTTTACTTACTAAATGCTGATAACTACTGACAACAGTGTGCAATTGAACAATAATTATTTCTCAATGTGCCTTTATTTCTGTATCAGTTGGTTAAATGGGGGGTTGGATGTTGGATATGTGTATTTCTGTATCAGAGACGTATACTACAAAGCAAAAGTTTGGGTTAGCGAGCTAACTTCAGGTTTAATCCTGGGTTTTCAGTGTCACGACTGTGGTTCACCTGTTATCGGGTTACATCAGCATGGTAACTTCTGCTGCACAGTTATAGTCGAGATAACAGACCAAAGTGAAATTTTCTTTTAGAAAATGGCATCGTCATTCTTAGATCTTGTGGCTCTTGTTTACGCGCGGATAGTGAGGTGAGAGGGTGCCTAAGGAAAGCAAGAATATTCAGACCAACAAAACCTGTTGACGTTCTCTGAAGAGTATCTTTATGAAAAATCTAGATTCTCAGCAGACAGACTGATGTAACTTCATGTATGCTGTAGTTGAAGCGGAGAACCAACATCAATGTGTCCCCTTTCACCGTAGAGACAGTTCATACATTTACTCTTTACTCCCACATTACTTATACTGTATACATTGGTTGAACAAACCAGTATTTTAACATTCATTGACACATACCCTGTACATGTTTAAATTGTCCCAAGATCACTTAACACCGCCAGGGTTGCAACTGACAGAATATGGCAAAGATTGTCTGACACACCATCAACAATTATAGTCAGACCTAGTTGTGCCTTAATGATGGGGCAGTGATATTAATGAGCTTTGTAACTGACGTATTTACGCAATTGGCAATTTTTCGCCAGCTTCCTTTTTTGGCAGCAGCAACTGTGTTGCTTTATGTCTGGATGATATTTTTTATATTCTTCATTTTTCTCTAAAACGATTGATAGCTCCTCTTGATTGAAACATGCGGCTGCGGTAGACTTGTCCATGCCTGCGATGTTGCACACCGCCCCTTTTACGTGAACGCCCTCGTCGCTAGATTTAGAAAACCACCGTGACACCTCTTAGGATGATTGCGGTTGTTAGCTTTCGTTAAAGAAAAATCCTGTGCATGTTAAACTTGCTTCGTAGTATAGGCCTCAGGTGTTAAATAGGGGTTGGATGTGTGTTTTTCTGTAGCAGTTCATTGATTGGGGGTTTAATGTGTGTGTGTATTTCTATATCAGGCTCCCAGGCCACTTGTGCCAGTCCCAATAACCAGTCCAGAATATTGGACAGTGCTACCTACTGTCTGTCAGAATCAAAAACAACAGCAACATCAATATCAACCACAGAAGTACCACAACCAGCCACTCAGCCAAGCTCAGCCCTGCCCACTAGAAACACACTTGCAGTTAAAAATAATTCAAAGGTGTCAGATAAAGGTAGGAATATATTAAATCAATTCATTAGTCATACAGTTGCTCAGTGGCTGTGGTGTTTTGATTTTCAAGTCAATCTTCCTCAGTAGATCAATTAGATTTAACCAAATGGACCTCCCTTTCTTCAGACGTAGACCCGGGCAGCAGCAGACCAGCGCTAGGAAACACCTGGAAGTTCCTCCTAGGGGTAGGAGCCATCGTCCTGTCCACCGCTACGGTCTTGGTGTGTGCGGTGAAGTCACCGTCCTGGTACAAGCTGCTGTTTAACTACAGGCACCAACGTCTGAGAGAAGAGGAGGATGTCAACGGATTCTCCACGAGCCGCTACTCTAACTTTAGCCTGGACACAGAGCACACGGAGACCACAGCCAACGACCTAGACCAAAGACTGGACGATGAGGAAGATGATGATGGATACATTGAGGACCGCTACATTGAGACTGGAGACTACGAAGAGAACACGGAAACATGATGGACTCAGCACGGAGGAAGTCTGATCCGAGATATGTTCATGCTGTCCTGCCGAGTCCTTTGGTCATTGCTACTCCAGCTGTGTTCGAAGTGTGGGTGTGTGTTAGTGTGCGTGTGACTTAAATGATTTACTTATACTACTTAACATGGATGTGAGTGCAGTGTGACAAACGATGGACAATAATTGATCTATCCAATTTAAAACTGATAAGGTGTGTGAATGGGATATAATCACTGAATCAGAATTCAATAACTGATAGTAAATGTTATCATGAAGTGGTTTTATAAGGAATTTATACTTTAAGCACTTTACACAGCCAGGGAGATGCTCATCAGAGTATAGTTCTTACCTGGGTGAGGCTCAGTGCCCAAAGAGTCAGAAAGCTAACCGCTATGAGATGGATCTGTGAGTAGGAATGTGCCAACTAGGAATGATGGGAATACGCCTGGGTCATACATATAGCCGGTCATACATTTTCTCAGGATTCCGGGGTTGATCGTCCCGTGCGTGGTCCGACCAAACGCTTCCGTGTTTGATTCGCAGTGCGAAAGAATCAGCGGCTAGGGCGACGTGGTTGGATGAACCATGTGTGCGCCCTTCGCCATCCCACAGATCTGTGCAGGGAGTTGCGACCTGCCGACAGGGCAGGATTAGAGGGAATTGGGAAGAGAGGAAAATGGGGGAAAATCACAAAAAGACAAAAAGGATTCCAGGGTTGATACCTGCCATGGGTTTTTAGTGACCTCAGTGAATCAGGTCACCCCTTTAAAGTCTGATCCAAAAACATACATTTTGGATTTGATCTTTAGACCAGAAGAAGAAGTGCCCCCTACTGGCCCTCAAACACCAATTACAGCCGCATTTGTTCTGCCATCCAGGGACTAACCAGGCCCGACTCATCTTAACTTCAGAGCTCAACCAGATGTGTGCTGCTGGATCCCATTAACGTCATGCTGCCACACACCAACAACACATGCCAAAAATGTAGTGTACATCTGCAAATATTAGCACCCATAAAAAAAACATAGAAATTCATAATAACATACCTTTACGGTGGAGTGTTTTAAAGTTAGGAATTTGGCTACTTGAAAAGTTGTATTGTCCAACACAATCTCATACTACTGTATTAAATCCTTTTGATTACTTACTCTCTTCTTTCTGTGAATATAACATCCATACTTTGGGCCTCTCTGTCATTCTGTGCTTTCAGCTAGAAGACAAGTTAAAATATTATAGTTACACAAATTAATGAATCCTGCTAAAGATAATTCCTTGGGTTAAAACAGTTTGTAAGGTGTACTCACCTTATTGAAGTCATTCATGACTTCTTCCATCTCAGTGTTTGTGTTCAACTTGTCAACTAGCTGCAATTATTAAGGTCAGCAGCATCATTCATTTGATATTTTGATCCCAATATTTACCAGCTAAGCAAGGCAAAGCACAGAAAGCTTTGATCCAACAACCTTTTGGTTACTGGTTACTGGCTGTAACTAGTGATGGGCATTCGAGGCTTCATTACTGTTCTTCAAGCAGCAAGATGAAGCTATCAACACAAACTGAGAATTTACTTTGCAAAATAAAAGCCATCACTGATATTTAACACATTGTAATGCATTTCAAAATGACTTGCATTTAGCTGCAGCCGGCACAATATATTGCTGCTAGAAGAAATGAAATTAAGTCTTGAATGCCCATTATTACATTTTTTAAATGAATTGCAAAGTGTCAAATATCTGTGATGGCTTTTATATATAAGTAAATTCTGAAGTAAATTCATCCTGCTGCTTGAAGAACAGTAATGAAGCCTCAAATGCCCATCACTAGCCGTAACCACTAGGCTACCCTGATGCCCCACTACATTAATATATACACAAATAATAAATAATACACATTAAAACATTATCGTCCACAGATCTTATTTCCTCATGGTAATGAATAGTTCTTTCTCTTACCATGTTGTAATCTGCCAGCTGTCCCTGGAGGTCCTTCAGTACACCTGCGAGTCCTTCCGCTCTGCAGAAAACAAAGCAGTAAGACGGTTAGAGAGCAAACCTCAGGCGCATGCTGGAGCCGTAACAACCAGCTGGTGACAGAGTGGTCAGAGTGTGCCAGGTGAACAGAAAAATCAGTTGTGACTTGTGCTCCGGTGCTAAATGACTGAAATGTAAATGACAAAACAACAAGCTTTGAGTGACCTGTACACTCTGTCCATGATGTGTGACAGCTCATCATACCTTTTCTCGTATGAAAGGTAAACGGAGTTCTCCTGATTGAAGGTGTCAATCTCCTTCTGCAGTTTGCTGGTCTCTGTTGTCAGTTCATTGATCTTACTCCTGTGGAGATATATATTTTAAAACAAGTTCACTATATGAACATTAAGATGTGTGTCGTCTGAAGCTCTATAGTCTTATGCTTTACCTGAGGAGTCCAAGATAGTAGGATTTATCCAGAATCTGCCTCTGAGGTCCTTGTAAAAAATAAAATAAGAAATAAAACAAACCTCAAACAAAGGTGATACAATGGCTAGGAACAATGTCCTTTGTACAGTTGAAACCTAGGAAGAAACCTAGAGAAGAGCCAGTTCTCAGAGGGACATGAACTATTTGGGCCAAATTCACGTTCAGATGACTAGTGGGTCAAAAAATACAAATGGGTCCAGAGGCTTCAGACAAAATCAAAAGCAGTTGCGTAACTGGGTGGAATACAGGCAGTGATGGTGACATTGGGAGGGCCTTGTAGGGAAAGTCATACGCTAATGTGCCATGAAGCGTGAGGACAGACTTTAGATGTGAGGTGGTATACCCTTCATGCCCGTCTTCATCCCACTCAGGCCCTGCTGGGTGACTGGCCGGTCGGCCACTCTGATTTGAGCAGAGAGAACCCCTGGTATGGCCAAGTTTCCACCTCTGGTTCCTGGGCGCCCAGTCCCAGGCACCATCTACACATTGCACACAAGGATACATTACTCATCTGTAAAGACTTCTCAGCTCTCAAGTACTCTTTTGATATTCTTGATTATGCATTTTTACAAACTACGCAGTCAGAAGAAAAAACATAGAAGGTTCCGTTGGCTGCGTGCTCAGGCCAAATATTACATTAAAAGAGATTTGAATACCCCATGACACTTTTAATACGTTCCAACGATGTGGCAGTTCGATTTATCCTAACTACCTACTGCACAACGAGTTGAGATGCTGTACGTTAACTTGACACTCAGCTAGATCCTTACCCCGGTTCCCACCCTGATCGCTGTGGGTGGAGGTCTGATGGCTGTAGGTGGTCTTCCAGACACTGGTACTAAAGCACCACGACTCATTGGTCTTCCGGAAGGTGGCCTCTGGCTTGCCATCTCTTAACTACTGTAGTGTATCTGCACTCAATCCTGTAGGAGAAATCTGTCTATCAACAACTGGTTAGATTAACATTAGTAAAGGGTGATGCATGCTAGGTAGCTACATTTTCTTTAGTAAAGGGTGATGCATGCTAGGTAGCTACATTTTCTTTAGTAAATAAAGGGTGATGCATGCTAGGTAGCTACATGTCTTTAGTACAGGGTAATGCATGCTAAGTAGCTACATATATTTAGTAAAGGGTGATGCATGCTAGGTAAATACATATATTTAGTAAAGGATTATGCATGCTAGGTAGCTACATTTTCTTTAGTAAGAGAGTGATGCTTGCTGGCTAGATACACCAGCTAATGAACATACACGTAGCTAGCCTTGTACAGTAATGGAAGCGTTTTCTTCTCTTATCTCCGCATTTCTGGTTAATTACTAATATTACTGTACCAACTTACCACGTGTTTTGGCAGTGTTAAAGCGCTCAATATAAGTTAACGGGGTTGTTTTGCTGTTGGAGCTAATTAGCTACCAAGTTACCAGTGTAAAACCATTTACGTTACCACAGCAACCAACCGTTACCGCGAGACTTTTGGAGAGCGAAATATCCGCGTGCAAACCAAAGCAAAACCTGCCTCCTCCCGACATAAAGTGGAAGTTAACTGACAAACCTGAAACTTAGACCGTTCTTTTAATACATATATGCCATAGACATACAGCCTACTTTATTAAGGTCTGAACCATAGACGTAAAACCTATTATATTAAGATCTGAACCAAAAACACATAGCCTAGTTAAGACCTGAACCATCTTTCTTCAGTCCAGTGGATGGCGCAACCATTCTATATATAATCATTCCTATTACATTTATAAGGGTGAGGGTTACAAACCATTGCGCATGTGCGCTATGCTCCGCCATACCGTGGGATAATAATCGCCTTCACATTTGGATAAAACTTGGCCCGTCTGTCTATGCATTGGATTTGATTATATTTGTGTTTCGGTCCTCGGTATGGACTCTCAAAAAGTAAGTGCACCCGGGGTGTCATGAACTGCTATCGATTTCGTCGCCACCTGGCCATGGTGGCATAATGCGGGCAGTTGTGTCTTCAAGCTGCACTGTTAAAAGTGATACAGTAGTTGTCATAATGGTACTAGCTTTAAAACGTTGGGAAACATATCCAACGTTAGGTACTGTAGTTAAACATATATGTGGCTGAATCAGTAGACCTCGCTAGGAATTGTTGTTGTATCATTTTATATTGGACGTTGCATTTTTGGGTTGTATTCATTTTTCAACGCTTGTATTTGCACGTCTTTTCCGTCCCTCTCTATCAATTAACGGTACCGGTGCACTTCCTACTACTTTACTTCCTATAGCCAATTATCACTTTCAGTGACGATCACAGCAGGTGTCAAAGTCGTTCAATTCTTTATTCTAGCTACGTACAGTACAACTTTGTGTTCTACAGGATATTTATTTGACCAGGAACTTGGATCAGATGTTTGGTCGGAACATGAATATCGTAGGATCATAACAGTCATTGTAACATTATTATTTTTTTGCATCTCAAAACATTGCTTCCATTTTAAGTCGTTTTTTAACGGCATCAGGTGCGTTTTGAAATGTTGGTGATATTGCAGCTTATGACAACAAGGGGAATTTCTAGTCTTTGTTTAGTGTGTTTTCAGTGTAACTAGGGTGTGACTATCAAACAGGTCAGGAGGAACATCGCCTATACTTTGGTTCTGAACAAAACATAATGGAAGGCTGCACAGTACACTTCATGAAGAAGAGTATAGCCTATAGCACGTGTTGTCAATCTAAGCTTCTTCTAATTATATTACTAGATCAGTTGGAGAGGTCACACTAGTGGAACAAGCTTCTTATAACCGTCAGTGTCTGAGAGAAACGAGTGACATCATTCTGAAAGCACAGTGACTGTCAGGATGGAAATTACACTTGTACGCATCCTTGTTGCTACATGCTTTTGGGGGATGGGGGTAGGCTTGGTACATGTATTAAGGATTTATGTGACAACTGCTGATTTAAAAAAAAATCTACATACATTGGAGCGTTGCGAGCTTTAATTTTGGTGCTGCCAGAAGATAGCAAGCACACTTCATAAAAGTGAATCTATTTCAATTGCTGTTTTAAAAGTCTCTGTCAATCACCAGTAAACCCCATTACAGTTTAATTTTGGGACGCCTGTATGCAGTTTATCATGGTGGGTTGAAAGTTATACATGTCAGTGTTTTGTGTTTATCTTTATGTATAGATGTTTAACATATTTGGTTGACAGGACAGTACTGTAGGTACAAGAGACCAGTGTGTAGAGGGAAACATCAAGGAAGGGCACAGACAGTCGGCCGATTCGGGACTTGAACCCTGCATCCTTGTGGTCGTGAGCTTTAAGGACTAGACCATGGATACTCAAATCTTACCCTACGTGGGCTGGAGCCTGCTGGTTTTCTGTGCTACCTCATTAATTGCAACCACTTGGTGTCCCAGGTCTAAATAAATGCTGGATTAGAGGGTTGTAATGGAAACAATGGAATGGATCTCGATTTGATTGCAGGTTTATTCGGTTCAGCAATTCTGATTCAAGTGACTAATAATTATTGAGCTGCATGCACCTGTATTTGTTTTTTCACATCTTTCATCTTCACATAATGACTCCTTAAATCAACCCACTCTGTTTGTGTTTGGTCAAATACATTAGAATGCTCCTACTGAAATAGAGTTGACAGGGTCGACTTGACATTTGTCTCCCAGGGTTATGCCTTTGCTGTGGTTACGGTGCCGTACTAGTGACTAGTATTCGTAGTGTTATATGACTACTTAGCGCTTCTCTAAACACACGGCAGATCCCACTCTTTTTATAGCCAGTCATGCCAAAGGCTTCCTCCAACCAAGGTCTTCCAATATGTCCTCTATACTACAGTTAACTTCTTTTCCGACCCTGCACTGGAGATGCTCCAGTCACTGTGGCTTCAGTTTGGTATCTCTGGTTGGACGCTGTGTAATACAGAATAGCACAATTTAAGTCCTGTTGAACCCCTCCCTTTGTAGCTTTCATGCATAGTATAAGCAGCTATATGAATGCTCGGGCCCGTGCATGTGTATACAAACTGCTGTCAAATTGCTGTTATGTAACCTGGGTAATCTCACTGGAGGTTGTTGTAGTCAATTAGCATGTTGTACTATGTAATCTAAATAAACATTTGGGGTGGCTATGCCATTGGCAATATTATGAATACCTATGTTACCAGAGGGCGCATTGGACATCAGAATATACCTGACTATTCCTCCTGGAAATACCCAGAAGTTAGTGGTCAGGGGTGGACACTAGTGGTCGTGTTTGGACTGAGATCACATGGTAGGGTTGTTAGCTTGCGTGAATGATCATGTTTACTTCCGATACACATGCCTTGTGTTCATTACACTGTGGTGTGGATAGCCGCTTTAACCAGAAGTAGGGACCTAATCCTCCAGTCCGCCTAATCATGTCATGTTGTTCAGTGTCCCCCAGGAACTAGCCTGCTTCTCTCAGCTGTCACATAAAAACATATCGAAGTACATGGATCAACACAAACATCACGCTTTTACAAAAGATTACTGCTAGGATAGGAAAAGACCAATTATGGATATGATGTAGTTTACGGTGTAAGAGTAGGGTTTGTGTTCAGCTCCCACAGTGGTCGGCAAGGTAAAGTATAGAAAATAAATTCACTCACTACTGTGAGTCAATGTTGATCAGTGTCTGGTAAAATATTGACTGTACATGTAAATGAGTACATTGTGAGTACTTATTAGAATTCTACAGAAACGATGTTTAGATGTGCATTTACAGAACCCCTAAACATAAGAATAGTTAGTATCTTCATGATTTTTTTCCATCTAGTATACAGTAGTGTGTCAGTAGTGACACCCTTGATGTACCGGGTATTATACAGTGAGATTAGAGCAGGATGCAGGCCACACCCCTTATGGCTTTAAGGCTTATTGTCCATCTGATACTGTGGTTTGACAGTAAAACTCAACTGGGTGGTTTCCTAGAGTCAAAGGGCACTATTGTATCTGTTGTCCTCTTCGCCATGCACGTTGATGTCTGAGGCTCAATGTGTAGCCTACGGGCGGATATTTCTGTGATCTTTTTTTCCTGAGAATGTCACCTGCTGCCCAGTGTGACGTGGCACTCAAAGAAATACCAATTCAAAGCAAATCCATCTGGATGGGATTCAACATGGGCTACATTGATACACACATTCAGAGAAATTCCAGTGAGTGTATATTCACACTACCAGCCCTGAGTCAGAGCGTACCCCCTCATAGTATAAACAACGAATGAACAGAGAATATACATGACAGACAGTAAGACACAATCAAGCCAGAAGTTATTTCCATTCTGGGTCGGACTCCTCTCAGGCAGTAGTCCATATTGACTAAGCTAGTATACACTAAATGAGGCTTATGGGTATATTGACCTCAGTGTCGCTCCGTGTCTTCGTGTGTTGACATAAACTGTGACAACTAAAGATCTGGGTGTGACCCATGTGGCACCTTAATTTCCTGCATGATAACTACTTTTTACCTTGTGGAACCTGGTCCAAAATAGAGCATTTATGACAGTCCTTGGTTCCACATTTCAGACCATGGGCCCTATTTTAACGATCTAAGCGCACAGTGTGAAGCGCAGGTGCGTTTAGGGCGTGTCCAAATCCTCTTTTGCTAGTTTCACAGCGAAAAAAGTGTCCGTGAGCCGGGCACATGGTTCAAAAGCATTGTACTAAGTGTCTTCATTAATTCATGGGTGTGTTTGGGCGTAACATGCAATAAACCAATCAGTGTCATCTCCCATTCCCTTTTAGAGCCAGCCACGTTTCTTACTTGGCACATTGCTATTATGATGGAAGATTTTTATTTGTAATATTTTGCATGTTTATGTGCTGCTGCGCTTCCCTGTGTGTGTAACCACCATAGTGTGCACGCTGTGCATATGCCTAGGTACATTTGACTAATTTGCTGTTAAAATAACGATGACATGCTGCACTATTGACTTTAGACCAGGTTTTTGTTGGTCAATGGAGTGATCACTTTCCGATGCCTCAAGATAGCTATACACCTAGCATTATCCTGAAGACACCTCCCTGTAAGACCAGCACGCCCATTGGTGCAAAGGTGGGCGCAGGTGCATTTGCTATTTCAATGATGTGGGCGCTGGATGGGAAATTGACATCTGCGTTGGTCTTAAACTAGCGGAAAAACTTACTTCAGGCCTTGCGCTGTGCTGCGCCAGGTGCAAGATAGGGCCCCATGCTACAACGCAACGGTCCGTGGTTCCACATTTCAGAACATGTTAAAATGCAACGGAACCCATTCCCATACAACGATTATTACATTCCCACAGAAGAGAGAATAGAGCAGTTGTGACATTTCAGCATGACTTCTTATGTAGGCCATTCACCATGAGCCTTTAAGGCTGATTTAGTCATGATGTGGGCTACTGAATGTGATGTAACAAGCCTTTAAGGCTGAATTGGTCAAGATGTAAGTTAATGAATATTGTGCAATACAGGAAAAACAGGCTAATTCAGTCAAATGTATAAAAATGTTGTGGAGCTTGGTTCTGTACTACGCCATAGTTCATGCATAGCATGTTGACTCTCTCCGCACGGTACCAGGAATAGCTCAGCCTCTGTCCTGGAGATCTGGGCCAATCATAACCAGGTGTCGCATTGCTGAGCTCAAACTGGCACATGTTCAAGAAATGCTGCAAATGAAGCGCCAGCCTGGCTGTGCTTGTATAGTCGAGGGCTGGCCAGTAGCTTGTCCTTAAAGCATTTGGCGAGTAGCTAGGAAAGGGTTTCAGGAGCGATTCCCAGAGCCAACAAGGGAGACTGACTTTGAGCAACCCGACGCTTCCGTCCAAATCACCAACAATAATGTCTGATCCCCCAGATGTGACCACTCCCACCTTCCCCCCAGATGAGCGCCCACTTTTAGGGTGTCTCAGTGAGGGTGACATGGCTGTGTGGATGAGAGGCTGTGTGGATGAGAGGCTGTGTGGATGAGAGGCTGTGTGGATGAGAGGCTGTGTGGATGAGAGGCTGTGTGGATGAGAGGCTGTGTGGATGAGAGGCTGTGTGGATGAGAGGCTACAGCAGCACACACAATGTAGGATTCAGTTACCATATTATAATTTACTACTATCTCGAACCCATATTAGCATTACAGCAAACAATTTCAAATACATAATTTGTTTCTATATTTTCTTTATATTTCTCTATGTTGGATCTTGTCCTGTGTTACAGGAGGCCCTACAAAGGATAATTGCCACGTTGGCTAATAAAAATGAGGAGCTACATATCTTCATGGAAACACTTAGTCATTCTCTGGCCAGTGTCCAGGTAAGACATTTAATTCTCCCAAGTCTTTCAGCCACGTTAAACATCACACCAGCAATAACAACATGTATATTACAATACTGGACCCTCATTTCCTTCTGCCAGATATACCTTGTTAATCAATCAAATCCAACATGAAATGTTATTGCTGGTGATGCTGAATCAATGTTGTCATGGTGACAGGTGAACTCTACACAAGCTGTGTCTGATCTGGAGGAGGAGTTTGACAACTTATTCACTGTTCTGGATGAGATGAAGGAGAGCATGACCAACACTATTAAACAGGAGGGTGCCAAGAAGGCACAAGAGTTACAGGTACCTGACCCTAACATGACCCTGAACTTTAACCCCTAACATGACCCTGAACTTTAACCCCTAACCCTGATAACAGGGTCCACAAAGCTCAAAACCTGCAGGTTCCTGCTCCTCAACCCAACCTGTACCCTAACCCAACACATGGCTATAGACAGGAAAGCTACTGGTATCGATAGCTAACCTCCTACCTAGCGTGTCAGTGGCTGTCTGCTATAGCGAACGTTACGCCTGGGGTTCCCCTGTACCTGGGAGTGGGAGGGGGCACGTGTGAGTCAGGGTTCTTGTAGTTATCCATGTGTGGTGTTGTAGAGCCGGGACAGTGTCCTGTAGTTATGGGTGGTGTTGTAGAGCCGGGACAGTGTCCTGTAGTTATGGGTGGTGTTGTAGTGCCGGGACAGTGTCCTGTAGTGATGGGTGGTGTTGTAGTGCCGGGACAGTGTCCTGTAGTGATGGGTGGTGTTGTAGAGCCGGGACAGTGTCCTGTAGTGATGGGTGGTGTTGTAAAGCCGGGACAGTGTCCTGTAGTTATGGGTGGTGGTGTAGAGCCGGGACAGTGTCCTGTAGTTACGGGTGGTGTTGTAGAGCCGGGACAGTGTCCTGTAGTTATGTGAGGTCATGTTGCTTATCTGGCACTTCTCTGGCCAACTTTCTAAGTCCAATGAACAGGAACAAAAAGTGTCTGAAAGCACCCCCAGATAAGAGATTACCCATCCCCATATGTGCAGGAGTACTGCCTGATATTCTGATCCTCCATACGTGCAGATCACCTCACATTTATTACCCAATATCTTACGACTCAGGAATGCATCAGTTAAAATAGTATACTGGCATCCTACCTATTGTGTCAGTGGCTGTCTGCTGTAGCGAACGTTACGCCTGGGGGCCCCCTGTACCTGTGAGTGGGGGGGCACATGTGAGTCAGGGTTCTTGTAGTTATCGATGTGTGGTGTTGTAGAGCCGGGACAGTGTCCTGTAATTATGGGTGGTGTTGTAGAGCTGGGACATAGTCCTGTAGTTATGTGGTGTTGTAGAGCTGGGACATAGACCTGTAGTTATGTGGTGTTGTAGAGCTGGGACATAGTCCTGTAGTTATGTGGTGTTGTAGAGCTGGGACATAGTCCTGTAGTTATGTGGTGTTGTAGAGCTGGGACATAGTCCTGTAGTTATGGGTGGTGTTGTAGAGCTGGGACATAGACCTGTAGTTATGTGGTGTTGTTGAGCCTAATAACCAAAGTTATAGATAACCAAATTTAAAATGCATAATAACCAAAGATGGAGCCACAATTGCCTATTAAAAAACACTGTAGAACCACAACTATTTTCCTCATAGCATTTCTGTTTAAATGGCAAAATATGAAACGGCACTTAAAATCACTTCTCATTGCTATTTTCATGTAGCCTAGTATTTAAAAAATGATAGGTGCACATATAGAAACCTCAAGGAAAATTAAGGTTTGGGTTAAGTTTAGGTGTATGGTTAGATATGATTAAAAACTCAGGAAAAATATGCTCATGTGCACATTTCCAATGTCATGTGAGGTCCACCCTCAGTTTTGAATCACCCAATCAAATGATTTCTGCCTCCAAGGTAGAACTCATCTCATACGTCTGGCAGAATGTTCTACATTTTGAGGCAATAAAATGAATGCAGCTGTCAGTGTGTGTTCACTTCCAATGAATTGTACGTACCAGTCTTTTTAAAGATATGTTCATGAATCACCCATCCCTACAGGAGAAGGTTATTAGGTTCATCACTGCATACTGCCACGTTGCATTAATTAATAAACCTTTGGGAAGGAAAGACAATGTCGGCAGTTTGCAATGCTTCTGGGTGAACATAATAGTGAAAGTTAGTTCTGACATACTAAATTTGAGAATACATATATACCTTAAATGAAAAATGACGAAGCCTATTTATAGTTTGTTTACTAAATTACTATGATAGTACAGCTATAATTGTGTACCGATTATAATAAAACAATCAAATACCTTAACGGATTATTATATGATTAGATAATTATCCCTGTTAGGAGAAAGTCACTTAAAAACACATTCTCTTACACAAAACGTCTGCAATGCTTAGTGCAAATGTGAATACAACTGTACGGCTCCTGCATTCGCTTTCACAAACTTGTTTATCTCACTATAGCTAATTGGGGAAGGTGACGTAATTTATTGACATTATTAGTAATAAATATTACACATTCTTGACCTGCAATATAAGATAAATGTTTTTCTTAATATGTAGGAGCACTTTTATATATTTGAATTGTGTGAAATTGGCTGATAAACATAAAGGCATAGCAGACTTTAGCTTGATGAGTGACATTTGGCGTAGTTATTAAAAGTACTTGTATCGTTACACCGCAAGTCTGCAAAATGAAATACTTGGTACTTGTATCATTACATTAAGTGTTATCGGCACATTTCTAGTTTAAACTATTTGCAAAATTTATATATATATATATATATATATATATTTTTTTTTTTAAGATGCACTGTCAGCCTTTTGTTTGTATTTCAATTTTGCCTCACTTTTGTTTTTTCTTCGTTTCATAGAATCAATTGACACAGAGCTCCAGTGCATTGGAAAGTGCAGAGGAGCTGCTTGAGTTTGCTAACAATGCCCTGGACATCAAAGACGAGGAGGAGTTCACTAAGGTACATGCTGCTGATCTGCCTCAAACTGTAGCATCACATCGTTATCAGGTGTTCAAGATCATGAGAACATTGATTAAATGAGATCAGCTGACAGGTATTAACAGGAAGAGGGTAAAGATCAACCATGAGTCACGCTGGTCTCACACAACTGTGTTTTGTCAACTAACAAATATGTTTTGATTTACCTCTCAATGTTCTACAGTAACAGAAAGTGAACTAACCTCTACTGTTTGACAGGGTTCTGCCACTGTTCTGTTAAACAGCACACTGCTGCTACTCTCTGTTCCTTTTGGCTTGTTTGTGTCTGTCTGTTGGTGTGTGTGCCTGTGTGTACAATATGTATGGTTGTGGGGCCCTGAAATTTCAATGATGGCCCCATAACAATACATAAACCTGACAAAATGTTGTAAAATTAGACCATGTGGGGATGGCCCATGAGGGGTATTGCAATTTATGGCTCAGGGGTTAGGTTTATGGAAAAAAGTCATATTGGTCATAGAGTTAGAATTGGGGTTACTATTAGGTTTAGGAATTACCGATTTAGGTTTACAGTTTTTGTTTGGCATTTTTCCAAGGTTAGGTTTAGGCACTAAAGTTAGGTTACTGAGTTTAGGGTAAGGGTGTGTTTAGGGTTAGGCTAAAGGTTAGGTTTAGGGCTAGGAAATAGGTAACTTCGATTTTTACGTAATTTTCAGGGCCCCACGAAGATGAGCAAACCTATGTGTGCGTGTGCGTGTGTGTGTGTGTGTTCGTCTGTGTGTCCTGTAACCGCATGCCAACCAACCCTCACATGCATGGCAGTACTAACGACCCATCTTCTTTATCTCTCCTCCTCTTGTTCTTCCAAGGCTGCCAAGCAGATCAAAGATAGGTATGGTCCTTTCTTTCCTTCTCTGGTGTCAAGGTGCATGGTGTGAGAAGCCTAGTTTAGTGCACGTTTGATGGCTCGTAGCAACATGTTTTCTTGGAAGGGTAGTTTATGAGTTGCATGTAATATGTTAATCATATTACATGGTAGCTACATCATGGTAGTCAATAGTCCGAGCCTCACTCTGGCTTCTCCGACTTTGCTAGGTACCCCAGCATGAGGCAGCGCATATTGGCATAGTGCTGCCTGGGATTTGGGATAGATAACTGATTATCTACCTTACCATGTCGTTCTCCAGTGACTCCTTGTGTGCAGATCGGGTGCCTGTTAGTTCAATCACAAAAGTGTCCAAGGAGTTGCGGAGCTGCTGACAAGGCAGGGTTAGAGGAAATTAGACAAGACCAACAGGGGAGAAAAATGGGGGGAAAAAAATAAAATAAAATGTGGTAGTGAAACTAGTGTAATATAGTAGACGGTTCTTGATTTAAACGTGTGTTGTCTGGGAGTCGTTTGCAGTGATTGAACATTAGGTAAGAGTTTGTATGTGTTTGTTCTAGATGGTAGAAATAGTGATCTAAACCTGAATCTCAAATCAACCCCTCCCCACATGCACTAATCTAGATGACGTATTGTATTTCACAAGGTGGTCTAGCGTTTAAGGCCTCTGACGGATGTCCTTAAGGACCCTGGTTTAATCCCACCACCGCCAAATTTTAAGATTTGGCGTTCTGTCTGTGAGCAGGAAAGTTTACCCTAATTGCACCCAGGTCATTGATGCAAATAAAAGTAGTTTCTAAGTCAACTTGCCTGGTTAAATATCAGTAAACAACAGCATCTCAATGCTCTACAAACGGAGCTACACACCTGGGTCTTAGTGTTGCTCTGGGATTCAGCGTTACTTGTTTGCTGGTTTGACGGTGGTTTGCTGGTTTGACGGGCTGTTCCTCCTGGCAGAGTGACCATGGCACCAGCCTTCAGGCTTACCATGAAGCCCAAGGTCACGGACAGCATGAACCACCTGATGGTTGACTTCTCCCAGGAACGGCTGCTCATCCAGAACCTCAAGTTTCTACCTGGTAAGTAACCACAGTGATTACCCCAGTAGGGCTTTGTTCAAAAGTAGAATATAGGCAATATGGTGGCAGTCTAAATTAGTGCACTACATAGTGGGCCTGGTCTAAAGTAGTGCACTATATAGAGTGGTCCTGGTCTAAGGTAGTGTACCATATAGAGTGGTCCTGGTCTAAGGTAGTGCACCATATAGAGTGGTCCTGGTCTAAGGTAGTGCACCATATAGAGTGGTCCTGGTCTAAGGTAGTGTACCATATAGAGTGGTCCTGGTCTAAAGTAGTGTACCATATAGAGTGGTCCTGGTCTAAAGTAGTGTACCATATAGAGTGGTCCTGGTCTAAGGTAGTGCACCATATAGAGTGGTCCTGGTCTAAAGTAGTGCACCATATAGAGTGGTCCTGGTCTAAAGTAGTGCACCATATAGAGTGGCCCTGGTCTAAGGTAGTGCACCATATAGAGTGGTCCTGGTCCTAAAGTAGTGTACCATATAGAGTGGTCCTGGTCTAAGGTATTGCACCATATAGAGTGGTCCTGGTCTAAGGTAGTGTACCATATAGAGTGGCCCTGGTCTAAGGTAGTGCACCATATAGAGTGGTCCTGGTCTAAGGTAGTGTACCATATAGAGTGGTCCTGGTTCTAGAGAACATGTTGCTATTCTTAAGTAGTGCAGTAGAGACATAGTTTTCACTTCATAATCCCCATGACACCTAGCGCTTGTCATCGATCCACTTCAAGGTAAAAACAGAACTACTTTCTCTTTCAGTGACCGCCTTCCAAACTCTGTAGAACACATTTCATGATATTTTAAAAATCACAAAAAGCTATTCAGATAGGACAATGATTTCATACACTATGCACTGCTTGATTTACCATTTCAACTGGAATATAACGAGTTGTGCTTTTGTATTGTTGGGCATCGTCAATGGGCACTCAAAGTGTTTTTTATTTTACAAATAGCACCTATAAATTAAGGAATGTCTTCAGTGCTGTCTCTGTCAGATCTCTACTAGAGTCTTCAGTCCTCTCTCTGTCAGATCTCCAATAGTCTTCAGTGCTGTCTTTGTCAGATCTCTACTAGAGTCTTCAGTGCTCTCTCTGTCAGATCTCCAATAGTCTTCAGTGCTGTCTCTGTCAGATCTCTACTAGAGTCTTCAGTGCTCTCTCTATCAGATCTCCAATAGTCTTCAGTGCTGTCTGAGTCAACAGGGTGAAGCTCATCTGTCTCCTTGGTGTCTCAGAACAGCAGTTCCACCAGAGCATCAGCCCTCCATCATCCCCATGGAGCCTGTAGAGCCCAAATAACTACGGTTTTATAGTAACAACGTGTCTGTAGAGCCCAAATAACTACAGATTTATAGTACATCTAACAACGTGTCTGTAGAGCCCAAATAACTACGGTTTTATAGTAACAACGTGTCTGTAGAGCCCAAATAACTACGGTTTTATAGTAGCAACGTGTCTGTAGAGCCCAAATAACTATGGTTTTATAGTAACAACGTGTCTGTAGAGCCCAAATAACTATGGTTTTATAGTACATCTAACAACGTGTCTGCACACATTTAGAATGAGTGTTCTGGTATGTCACTTTCAGAGTTTTTTCAGGCATGTTGTTAGGTGTGGGATAAACTAGCCTTCAGTGGTCAAGATCTGTTCTGACACTTTTGGAATTTAAATGGAGCACCAAGCCTCGGCATTATGGGTAAATAATGTGCTGTGACTGCTGCTCCCATCTACGTATTAGTCCAGTAGTTAGTGTTCTGCTCACACTCAGCCTTCAGTCTCAGGCTCTCTTCATCCTTGCTCTTTTTATTTCCTGTGCTGTGTCATCCATGGTCCCCAAGGGGCTGCACTGGTTGTCTGCCTTGACTCGCC